>JAEQBH010003413.1:0-165609 GCA_016808115.1 Tetrastigma voinierianum
GTATATTATTATTATTATTATTATTATTATTATTATTATCATTTTGAATACATGATTCATATTATTTTATTCGGCTCCGTTTTTACCCTGAAACAATTTATTTCTTTTCAGTTCACTTTATTTTAAATGAACTTAGCCCAAACCATTCTTGACTTAGAATTTTCGTAAAAATCTATCTGCGAATCATTGACATTTATCGGCTCGAGAAAATCGTAAATATTCCTCTTTGTCTCGAAATTCGACGAAACTTTGCAGTCACTGATTTCCTGAAAGACGAATTTAGCAGCCATGATCCAGTTTCGTCATCCGAGATCTAGAGAATTTCCCCTTTTTTAATCGAAATTATCGTTTTACCATTTTTCAGAAAAATTTGTTTTCAGGGTTTCTGATTTGGCGTGTCTGAAGCGTGAGGCGCCTTTTACAGCGTCTGAAGTAGATGCGACAGCACATTCTGAGGTTGATCGGCCTTAAAATTGAAAAAAAGAAGTATCAAATCCTCCTAAAACCTTAAAGCCTAACTCATTTTGGATAAGCGGGAAAAAACCCCAGCATTTAGTCGACATGCCTATATCATCGACCAATACTTGGCTTGCGGCTTGTCACAACAACCCTCTTCTCTTGATATCATCTTCAATCTCGGTGAGAAATCTCAAAGCTTTCCCCTTTCCTCTCTCTCCCTTCATTATATCATTATTTTAGTTGTTTTCATGCTCCGTCACGATGATAAACTTTTTTTTTTACTTTTTTTCCTTAGGCCTTTTTCATATCTATTTCCCTTTCTCTCAGTTCCCTAATTTACTCATTTAATATTAAGATTTTTTTTGATAAAAAGTATAAAATATTATTTGTAAACTCAAACTTAAGATTTTTAGTATTCAAAACATTTTTTTAAATTCTATAAAAATTAAGATTTTAGTAATTTCTTTTTAAACAGGTTTTAAAAATATAATAATAAATTATTTTTTATTACTTAAAAAACAAAAAATAAATTATTGTTATAAAATAAGTCGTAATTTTATAATTATTAAAATTACATTTTTTAAATATAACTATTTACTATTATATGTTAGAAAAATAGACATTAACATATTTCAAAAAATTGTAATTTATTTTTTTTAAGTATATATCCTTTAAAATTTACTTCTATTTTATTTTTTAAGTCACAAATTTTAAATAAAATTTCCATTCATATATTATTTATTATATTGTTTTATTACTTAAAAAAATAAAATAATTATTGTTTATAAAATAGAATAATAATTTTATAATTATTAAAAATTACATTTTTAAATATAGCTTATTTTATTATATGTTAGAAAAATAGACATTAACATATTTCAAAAAATTGTAATTTATTTTTAGTATATGTCTTTCAAAGAATTTACTTCTATTTATTTTTTAAAATCTAAATTTTAAAATAAAATTTCCATTCATGTCTTATTATTTTGGTAAAATATAATAATAAATTATTTTAGTAAATTGGATACTAATATATTTTCAAAAATCATAACATATATATATATATATATATATATATATATATATATATATATATTAAGTATATGTCGTTAAAATTTTTGCCTTTATTGTTATTTTTTAAATCACGAACTTATGCTTTCGCCTTTAAAAACATTACTTATAACAGACTTTACCCACCAATGACCTATGCCATCTAAGAAGAATTTCCTTAACCGAGTCGTAGAGAACCTAAAACCCCTCAAAGAGAGAAAAGTATGTAAGCGGGAGCCCACATCCTCATACGGTGAAAAGAATATGTCAGCAGTTCGACTTGGAATGGCAAAAATAAAATCTCTTTGCCAAATAGGAATCCATTCACTGAGATAGAACCAAAGGTGAACAAGACCCCGAGCTATCATGTCTAATAGACGAAAGGGATTGAAAGCCCGCAGGCTAATTATCCTAAGCGATTTAGAGAAAAAAATCATCAAAGGTAAAGAAAAATAACCCCGACTATATTTTCTGGGGACCACTTTGAGTATTTTCTATTTGCTTCTATCTCGAAAATATAAGTAAATTCTGTTAAAAAGAAAAGTCGATTCGAGAGTTAAACAATATCATACCACGAATACGACTTTAGTTCGATTTTTAAAGTAGACTTTAATGCTTATGTTCATCCTGATAATCCTGAAAATGAACTTTTTAAAAATTTTTTAGAAGTAGTTACCTCTCAAATTAGATATGCACATGTTGCTAGGTATGTGTTGTTGATATGAATGTGTTATTCCAAGTTACAACTCTTTATGTTCAATCATTATTCCTTTCAAAAAATAAAAGACATGACAAGCAAAAACTATGTTTTGGATTCCTGCATGATTGGGGAGTAGGTACGGTTTTAGGTATGTTTTAAATAGTTTTGTTTTGGCTCCCTTTTGTTACTACCCATGTACACTTGGGATCTTTTCCTATCTTTATAATATTTTCTTTTTACAGAAAAAAAAAAAAAAGCAAACAAACAAACAAACACATCCAATATCCATCATCCATTCGTCCATCCATCCACCCCGTCTATCTACCCGACTTATCTCCCATTTGCAGTCTTCTTCAACATCATAACCTTTATGATCGATTTGTAACCCTTTAGTACATTTTTTTGCAAAAAAATTAACAATTATGCAGCCATCTTACTTATAAATATCTTGTTGAAAAATTAGAACTCCGTTCTTAGGCATTCAGAGTAACTAATAATAATTTAGAACATGTAGAAATCTTCTGATAGAAATAAGCTTTCCTATATATACTTTACCTTCCCGCCTAGTTGGCGTGCTGACAGTTCTCCCATTGTCTCTTTTGATGTAACATTGTGACGCCCCGAGCCGGGGTTCGTTGACTACGTCCCACGACTGTGGAAACACTTGTGAATGTCACGGTGATTGGGCATTTCTCACGAAAATCGTGAGTCTCAGCACATGCGGGAGCTGCGAAATACATCACTGTATATAGCTTTGTACCAATCAACATCAATGACCCGCGCGAGGTCTCTTATCTATTATCTGAGTAAAAATGACCTCTTGGGCCCTTGCATTTATACTCACCCGGCCTTATATTCCATCTATCGATATAATCCCGTAACATGGTCAAAGCGACCACTTAGGCCCATAACCAATGCTCATACTGAAACATCCCGACTATATATCCATAGTTACAAGAGTTAATGATCTGCCTTATCTGACATATATTAAAATAGAAGAACATATACATACGAAACCATAAAACCACATTTAAAACTCTTAAATGACCTCATGATAGCCGTCTCGCCACGCTCCTGTACTGTAAATAGTATCCTCGACGGGGTGAGCTAAATGCTTTCGATGAGTGGAAATCACCACAAGTGGGCTACTCTCCACTAAGGTGCATATCTGATGCTCCAATGGCTTGCAGACTCAAACAAATACATGATCTACTTGAATGTTTAAGTCATCTCATATCCACGAGTCCTCCCCGAAGCTCCCTCACACTTTACTAAGCCATGCTGCAGAAAACTAAATTCCAAACAAAGTTATTTGTTTTCTTATTTATTTGTTTGTGGACAACCCTTCGATGTATATATGAATTTGGTGAGCCGACGATTGATATTGTGTATCAGACCTCTCAGATGTATATAAATTGGGCCGACTCGACGATTGATATTTTATTTGGACTACCCTCGGAGTATTCATTATTTTTAGACAACCACTCCGAACCATTCTCTAAAGAATTTCCTCATGCACTCACTCACATCGAGTCTGGGTGCGATGCGTATGGAATGCGTGATGCCATTCCATTTCAATTCTATAACACGTACGAATATATAATCATGCATATATTCACATAATTTAAAATCACCTGAAACATGTCATGTAATTTCACCATCGATTACATCAAAGTGAAAGCTCCACGTGGGCTAATGATTAAAACCACGAACATTCGATTTGAATTCGACCAAACACATTATTTCACAAAAATTATTTTGTAGACACTATTCTCGAGAATAGTGAAACCCTCAGTTACTACTCGAAAAATCCTGTCGTCGGTTAACTTTTGTGACGAATTCCGCGACCATTTAAGGCCTCCTTGCACATCAAAGCATCATTTATAGCATAGAACATCACCAAGGATGTAAACGGCCCTAATAACTACCACGGTGCATAGAGGAAATTTAAAAAATTCTCATTTCGGTCGAGTTTTGGGGCCGGATCAAACTTGACGCTCACGGCCTCGATCAACTCAAACACCGTAAATACACTTAAACAAAGTGTAAAACTCAGAATACGAAGAAACCCCACCTCCACGGAGTTTTGTAGAAACTCCTTGCATCCAGTGCACGAAGCCCTCTCCGCGTCGGCGACTTTCCTTCTTGTCACGGCCAATTAGACGGTTGGATTGCGAAAACCTAGAGAGGAGGTCCTTCTCTCTAGAATACCACCATTCCCGTTGCATCTTCTCCAACACTTGTTCCGGTACGTTTTGCCTCTTTTTAAATTTGGAGAAGAGACACTATTCCTTATTTTGGCATTTTCCTCATTTGATCAAATTCAAAATGACCATTTTGTCCCTTCTTTTCCCAGTTTTGACATTCGGCACTATCTCGGCCATCCATTTTCATCCTTTCTCTACTCATGCCACTTATGGCACATGAGTACGTGTTATATGTGACTTTTTCCGCATCGAAAATCGTTTTACATTTTGTGCAGCGATGCCTCAAAACGTGTAAATTAGGTATGCCGGTCGACGTGCTAAACCAGATTTCGTGAGAGCCGATTCTAACGATGAAATCCAGTTTCATCATCGAAGTCCCCAGAGAATAAATTTCGGATTTTGTGAAATTACGGGTTCTACTTTTTCGAGAAATTGGAATTTCCGGGTCTTACATTCTCCCCTCATAAAGAATTTAGTTCGAAATTTTGAATGATCACATCACTCACATGCGTATGCGCGTGCACTCACCATGCATGTAAACTCGATCATTCAAATTATTAGCGAATAAACTACGCACCTTCGTCACTAGCAGAAGAGATATGTGGCCATCGTGTCCTCGGCTCCCGTGGACTCCTCCACTCGTAGTCTTGTAGCCATACCTCACGCTGTACCTCAGCGTCTTCGTCGCAAAACGATTACGGCTATCAAAATATACACTAGTCACTCCTCGAAGGTCGAAATCGATTACTTGACCTCGATTTGTCTGATCCCTTTACATGAAATTTGTGGATCTGGTATACTCCGGAGCATGGAGGCGTGAAACACCTTGTGGACACACGACATGCTGGGGCGGTAAAACCAGCCGTGCTGTAATGATGCCTACCCTCTCAAGTATCTCAAGAGGCCCAGTGAACCTCGGCGATAACTTCCCTCGCTTACCAGGGCGACCCGTCCCTCTCTTAGGCATTACCTTGAGAGACATGATCCTGACCTCGAACTCTAAGGGTCGGCGATCACATCAACGCCAGCTGTGCTTGGGCTGCGAGTGTTGGTGAGAAGATCTTTGTCGTGTCAACTCACCTTCTCGGAGGTGTCTCTAATTAGATCGAGACCCAGTGATGGATCTACATCCCCACCTCGGTCAGTAGCAGTGATCTACATGGCTTCCCGTCTGATACCTCATATGGTGCCATTTGTATACTCGCCTGATAATTGTTCTTATAGGTGAATTCCACTAAGGGAAAATGCTCCTCCCAGCTACCCTTATGATCAAGGACGTATGCTCGTAGCGTGTCCTCTAACACTTATATATAATCCACACAACGTGTAACTCTACCTGGCCTTACTTTGTGTGTAAATAACGACCTTCCCAGGTCCGCAAATCGCGACAATCAGTGGATAGCCAACTGGTCCATGTCGCCTTGACATCCATATCTTACCAGGAGCCCTTCTTGGAAACCGACAACGCAATGCAATTTCCAAGGGGTATCGAATCTCGAGTCACTCAGGCTCACATCCTTTCTGACTCTAAGTCTACGTGATAACCTGATCGTGTGTTTTCATCTCGGGCAACATAACTCTTCGGCTTACACTTCGAGCCTCTTACATTCATATAGAAATTTCGGGATATCTCCCCGGGTCTCTTACACCCTAACTCCAGGATTCTCACCTTAGGGGATTAACGGCCCCCTTTTTGCTTTGCTAAACACACTTTAATTACTCTTCATTTCCTAAATCGAACTATGAGTCTTTATTGGACGTAGTCCCCAAAGACCCAAATAACCCACACTCATAAGAGTGGTGAATAGCATCATTTACCCACCATTCGGCGCGATGTTCTGTGCACCGCGAGCCTTAATGATGTCATCTTATGACTACCCCCAATCCGGGGTCTACCATGAAGCGAGAATCTCGAAGATCTCCCGCTCCTGTCGAACCTGTAGACTGACTCTCACCCTACCTCGTAGGGAAGAACATCTATCCATGGCTTCTCTAAAGGCCTTAACCTCTAGCTCGAATCAGTCGTGTCGGGTATGACAGCTTAGTTGGAGTCCCGATTACTAACAACGATGGTTGTCGGCTCATCAATGTCGTGTGTGGGGTAAATTACTTGCTCATGATTTTTTGATTGGCGAGAACCATAAGCTACTACCACTCTGGACTACATCGAAACACATCCCAATTCGGCCCTCGAGGCATCCGCAGTTCTGCTTGTGTGCCCCTTTCCCCTATCAAGGACTATCGAGATGGGAGGTAGAAGTAAGTCTCCTCTTGACTGCTGGAATGCCTCCTGCATCGGTCATCCAGCTCAAACTTGACCTCATAGAATTGACTAGTTATAAATCCTTTGCTATCCTAGAAATCTCAATGAATCTCTGTAATACCAACCAATCGAAACTCTGCATTATCTCGAAGGCGGCCGGCCTCTCCCGAGTCATCACTACCTCGACCTTCTGGGTCGTGGCACTCGATGCGACACCACGTGTCCCAAAATCTCAACCTTAGTAGCGGAACTGCGCTGCGATCTTGGCGTAAAGATGATGGTCTCTCGACAAGCGTAAGCGATCCTCAGTGATACTCATGCTCCCACTACGGTGGGAGTAGATCAGATGTCATCCATGAAGGCTAAATGGCCCGATCTAAATAGGGTTGGAATATCACATGCATGAATCCGCCAGATGCCCTTGGCGCGTTAAAATCCGTCGAAGGGCATCGCAGTAAACTCGAGTGCCCGTAGCAGCGTCTATGTCTTAGGAGATATCTGTATCCTAACCCTCGAAGTGATGGTAACCGGTCGCGAAGGTACATCTTGGGTAGACCAGCTCCTCTCGGCGATCGAAACGAGTCATCGATCACCGGTGTGGAGTGCCAGATTCTTGATCGTAACCACTGTTCGGTGTCGGTAATCAATGCTGCGATCGGTCCCGTCGCTAACAACCGCCATGACCCAGGGCGCCCGTGGTGAAGTGCTCGGTCTAATGAACCCCCTTGTCCGGTAGCTCACATGCTTGGACTGCAGACTCACTAAACTCAGCTGGTGCCATCTATGTGGAGTCATATAGATGGGTGAAGCACCCGGGGTGTAACTTCACGTCTAAAAGTCTACTACCTGCGTAGGCGATCCGGAGTAGCTCATACGGAAAACATCCATACTTCATGAACTACTGAGGTAGATCTGATGCGGTCTCTCCTCGTCCTCACAGGGTAAGGCTCATTGCTTGACATGAGTGTCACGATGCACGGACTCGTATACTATATGGGGCAAAATATCATGCTTGTCCCCTTGAAATACTACCTGATGCAGATCCTGGCGTGTGGCGGTAGCCCTCCCTGCGCTCACAATCGATATGATACTGTAGTACATCGTGATCCATCCACTGGGATGACATTGAGCGACACGTCCATGAACCTCGGAGTCAGCTGTGAGTAAGTCCCCAAGAGATCTCATTTCGCAACCTCGACATATCATCCTTATTCTGGCCCTAATCCCTAGGAGAACTCACGTACAAAGGCTGCTCAGAGATCTCTGAGGTCCTTGCCCCACATTTCCACCATATTTGGGCCTCACTCTCTGATTTGGAACTGCAATTTAGTCCCTAATCTAGTAGTGTTAGAGTAATCTTGTAGCCTCCCAACACACCTTCGATCTGTAGACAGATGGTCTCTCGCCGCCGGATCCTCCCCTATGAATATCGGATGATGCGCACTAAACCTTAGGAATTCTTAGGATCTCACGACTACTTGCTACGCTGCTTTATGCGATAGCATTTGCCGCGATACCTGCGGCTACCAGCCAGGCACGCTTATCGGAATCTTGGTGGTGCGACCAGTACTCTGTGGACGCTCTCTACGTCCTTGTCCTCGTAACCATCTGCATATTCCCAATAGCGAATCATTTAATTTTCATTTGATCCCAACTAAATGATACGTTACCCAGTGCAATGGAGCTTATGACGCCAGGCTAGACCAGTTCATTTCTAAGTGGCCATTAAATTTAACCGCTCAATTAATTTATTTCAATAAAATTCTAAATATTGTTCCATTTCATTATCGAATTCTAAGGTCATGATTTCTAACCTTAGCATTCACCCCTTTTTCTATCGCATTACACCATATAATTTCTATGCGGCAATCGTGCGATGCAATTCCCATATACATCATCGCAGTGTATCGTTCTTCGCCGATTTGAAACATAAAATGGCGTGATCAAACATGCAACATATATTACATATCTCAAAGGGTGTAAATGCGGCCCAGAGACACTATTCTTACGGAATGGAGTGTATATTTCAGTCCACTGCATTCTGAAATGCAAGACCATTTATCCAATATATTAAATCATATTTATCAACAAAAATTTTATTTTGAAAATTTCATTTTTTTTTCAAAATTTTGTCCCATTTTGTTTGATTTTATTTTTTATTTAATTAAAATTTTTTTGAAAACTTTTTGCGATGAACGGTGTTCATGAACAATATCCATAAGCGACTTCGGGAATAGTATTGAGTCAGCGGGTGAATTTAGTTGGGTGCACGGTGCCCCGATTTGGCGGCCGGTAGCGCACGAGCCGCTCCCGAGCGCTGGCCGGCGTCGTAGCGACAGCCGTGCCCGTAGCCAGCGCCCTGTGCTGTCGCGCCAGTATGTGCCGCCAGCCCGCCCTGTGTTGCCGCGCCTGCTAGCGCCGCGCCCTGCGGCCGTGCACAAAGCCCCTGCCCAGCGCCGCGCCCCGACGCGCGCCGTGCCTCGCGCCCCTGCGCGCCGCCCAGCGCCTCTGCGTGCTGGCACAGTCCGCGAACCTGTGTCTTCACGCCCCTAGCGCCCGACCTCCTGCTCTGCTAGCCCTCTCTTACCTTCTTGGAGCAAAATACTTATTCTGCTTTTTTTTCTCAATTGTTTCAATTTCTTTGGAAAAATCACTTAAAAATTCCTTTTTTTTTTCATTTTTCTTGAACACTCAAATAAATTTGTAAAAATTTATTTTATTCATTTTCCTCAGTTTTTCATTGGAAAACCTTAGAAAATAATTTTTTTTTTCACCTCATTTCCAATAGCCTACTTCTTTACTCCATACATCTGCAGTGGCTTGAACCACTGCAATTCGCTAAAAACATTTTAAGGGTTCAATTTTAATCCTTTATCTTATGCGGTATAATATTCAATTTTCCATAAATCCACTTTGTTCTTATCCAATTTTGGAGCAAGCGTCGGAAATTTTTGGACCATTTTTTTCAAGTTTTCTCGACCTTGTTCTCTGCCCCAAATCTAGTGTTCAACATCATCCCTATCTTTACTCTTGAGCATACCCGATCAATTTCAATCACATAACACCTAACAATTCATGTTATGCACAACCATACACCAAAGCACATACAAAACTCACATGCGGTGTCCTAGTTTTTGTTAGTACTTATCCTAGGTAATCTTATACTTCATAGGAACATCAAACCCACTGAGTAGTGATGGATACCCAAGCAGAGCTCCACTAGGTATTCGTATACCTAAGCTCGATACCAAACTGTAGCCCCAAAACCGGAAATTAAAGTTGACTACCGAATCAGCCGCGGAAACACTTCGTGAATGTGGGTGACGGGCATTTCTCATGAAAATCGGGCGAGTCTCACTTTGTGCGGGGAGCTCTGCCCCAGGCCATCACTGTTTATAACTTTGTCCCGATCAACATCAATGACCCTTGTGAGGTCTCTTATACATATATAGAGTAAAAAATGACCTCTTGGGTCCACTGCATTTACTCTCCTGACATATATTCCATCTATCAATATAATCCAGTAACATAGGTAAAAGCGACCACTTATATGTATAACTTGATACTCATAAAACATCCCGACTATATATATCATAGTTACAAGAGTTAATGATCTACTCTTATACAGCACCTTATATTAAAATGAAGAACATTCTAATACATGCAAAACCATCAACCACATTTGGAAACTTTCTTCTAAAGCGGCTTCTATGATGAGCCGTCTCCTCGCACGCTCCACATGCACGGCAAAATAGTATCCTCGGCCAGAGTGAGCTAATGCTCGGTAGTGGAATCACCACCAAGTGGGAAATTTACTCTCTACTAAGTGCATATGCAATGCTCAAGGAAATAAACACACACATTCAAGCAAATGCATGATTCTACTTGAATGTCTAACTGATCATCTCATATCCAGGAGTCCTCTGAACTTACTCCACACTTGCACAAGCCACGTATGAGAAAACCCAAACAAGTTATTTGTTTCTTATTTATTTGGTTGTGGACAACACTTCGATGTATATATCAAGTGGTTTGATATGATTGATATTGTGTATGGACTACCCTCCGTGTATATCAATTTGGCGGAGCTCGACATTTGATATTTTATTTGGACTACCCTCCGATATTCATTATTTTTAGACAACCCTCCGAACCATTCTCTCAAGAATTTCCTCATGCACTCACTCCTATCGTCTTAGGGTGCCCCAGTGCATATGGAATGCATGATGCCAATTCCATTTCAATTCTATAACACATGCAAATATATAATCATGCATATATTCACATAATTTAAATCACACAAACATGTCATGTATTTTCACCATCAATTACATCAAAATTGACTCACGTGAATACAATGATCAAACCACGAGCAATTCGATTTGGATTACTTTCGATAAACCTTACATTATTTAACAAAATTATTTATGAACACTATTCTCGGGAATAGTGAAACCCCTCGATTCTTATTCTGAAAAATCACAATTAATCGGTTCACTTTGTGAACCCAGTTTCCGGCATTTAGGCCTCCTTACACATCAACATCATTTATAGCATAGAACATCACCAAGGATGCTCAAACAGCCCCTAACTACCACGGACTGCAGAGATGGCTAAAAAAAATTCTCACATTCGGTCCCCCGAGTTTTAGGGCGATCAAGCGGCACCACTCACGACCTCGGTCAGCTCAAACATCGTAATACACTTAAGCAAAGTGTAAAAATCAAAGTAGGAAGAAACCCCTACCTCACGGAGTTGTCGGAAAACTCCTTAAATCCGATACCCACGTGAAGCCTCTCGCGTCGTACTTTCCTTCTTGGCAAACAATTAGACGGTTGGATTGCCCAGAAAACCTAGAGAAGAGGTCCTTCTCTCTCTAGAGAATGCCACCATTTAGTTTACGCATCTTCACTCCCTTTGTTCCCGATGCGTTTTGCCTCTTTTTCAATTTGGAGAAGAGACACTATTCCTTATTTGGCATTTTCCTCATTTAATCAAAATTCAAAATGACCATTTGTCCTTTCTTTTCGGTTTGACATTGACTATCTCGGCCAGGTCATTTCCATCCTTTCTCTCATGCCCTTATGGCACATGAGTCGTGTTATATCTTGACTTTTACTTGTCGAAAATCGTTTCGGCACCGATGCTCGATGCCTCGAAGCGATGTAAGTCATTTGTCTCAAAATTGAAGAAGTCGACGTGCCTAGCTAGATTTCATGAGACGATTCCAACGGTGAAATCCGTTTTGTCATCTGAGATCTAGAGAATAAATTTCGGATTTTTGATCGAAATTACGATTTTACCCTTTTTCCAGAAATTGGAATTTCTCGGGTCTTACAAACATTGCAACAGAAGCATGTGCCTCTTTGACACTCGAATAAAGTACAGCTGAAGCATCCATTTTGAATCCATCTTGAGAAAGACCTGGAAAAAATGTCACATTTTTTTGTGGCCTTTTTACAATTCAAATTGAATGAGTAGGGTGGCCCATGTGAAATGATTCTAGTTTCTTGGTGAGATCCCCGAATGAAAACCCATTTACATTTGACATCTCAGAATTAGGACCATGTATTCAAGTGTGAATATAAGAGATTAAGTACTAACAAGAAAAAGACTTTCAGCTCATATGAGTTTAAGCAAAGGAAGAAGAATAAAGTGAACATCAGAGCATCTACATTGAGAATTGCATCAGAAAATATTAGAAGATGTTATTCTATGCATAAGAAAACATGCAAGGTATGCTTCCAATTCTCTTGGCTCTACATAATGTTTAGCTCATGGTAATGAATTAAGGTTTACCTTAATTAGAAAAAGAAGACATTTTCTATATATTTAGGGAGACAGATAAACTAAAATGGTGCACATTAAATAGTAAAAAAAATTGTCCAAGTAGACATAAAAACTTTATTCTTGAAAGGTGGGTTGGAAAAGATGGGAAGACCAATGAAACTAAAGGGAATCTCAAAGGAATGTAATTGAGATCCAGCTACATGTTGACCATCACATTCAAAGCATTATCATTATCTTGTGAGCGATGCATTATAGTCTAAAGTGGAAGCATTGTACCTCGCATGAAAGTGCGAGAAGAAAAAAATAGATCTTCCCAGGATTATATTGACACGAACATATCAGCTATCCGGATGGTTGGTTGTGCCGCATTCGATTAAATTTCGACTCAACGCTTTACCTCTCGCGATTTATAAGAATGCAGACATGTAGGCTCGTAGGTTGACAGGTGCGCGGTGCGAAGGTTAAAAGCGGGGATACTATAAACAAATGAAGATGTAACTTGTACTTGAAGGAGAATTGTTTTATTACCTCCCTAACTTGATATTCTTTTAAAAAAACCAACCCATCAGTAAACAAGTCCATGATGGAAGTATAATAATTTCTTTATATGACCCATAGAGTCGATCAATTGGATAGCCCTTGCATAAGAATTACCCCATACATAAGAAAAAACATGCATGTAAACACTTCATAGCAATGATCTGTATATCCAGTTATGTCTAACTAAGTCATTTCCACTGGTTTAGTAAAAGCAACCCAATCAAAACAACATGACATTAGCTAACACATATACGACATGAAACAAAATATACCGAAATCAAATCCCGATATCAATGGAAAAAGGGCCAAAACACACTCTTACCATGGTGTTTTAAGGTCTTCTTTGGAAAGGATAAATTCACAGACAGGCGGTGCCAACCTCTCTAGCTTGGCGGTGGACATACTCTGCCATATCCTCATCAAGAAGTCCACCAAATATGACAAATTCGCTAACTCTTTCACATCAACAAATGCACATCAAAGACAATATTTTGAAGATTAGACCTATTCATCATATTAAATGAAATATCAACAAGGAACATACCATACAACAAAGGAAATTAAAATAATTGAACAAAAGAAAGAGATTGATTAACTATGCAACCTTAAAATTTGAAGCAAATTAAAATTCAAATTTGACCTAACAAATAAAAACACACAAGAAAAGTTAACTACATTAACAAGATATGATTTAAAAATTTCAGGGGTCACATCGTTTTATCTATACATCACTTGTCTCTATCACAATTTAGCACTAGACAGAGTAAAAAAATCAATCATTATAATGAACTAGCTATGAAATGAGGTTATAGAACCGTAAATATGAAATCGCTCAACCCAATTCTCTAATCGAATAGAGACCAACGACATACCTATGCTTTCTCTCGAAAAGCTCCCTTATCAACTTCATCAAGCAAGGTTGCAAGAAGTTTTCCTCGGGTTCCACATGTTTCTCTCAGGTATTCTTAGAACATCGCAAAAATTAAGAAAAAGGTGTCAGAAAGGAAAACAAAACAAACTGAACTAATTGATGAGAATATTAGGAAACTGGACCTATTTCCCATAAGTTAGAAGCATGTCCCTGCTAGACCACCATTGAAGAACTATCTTTTTCCATTTTTGTCTTAATGATATTATTTGAATGAACCACTAATAACAAGATAAAATTGAGAGAAACTCTTAGAAACAGGGTGGAAGCCAATGAAGCAAAAAGAATTCTGTAAAATTAAGTTCCATACTAACCTTGATTTTCCTTGGATTGACGTTGTTCATGGGGAGTACGATAAATGGCAAGCTTAACTCCAATTTTCCACCACCACCGTATGAACCATTTTTCTCTCACAGCCTTATAGCATCTTTCTTTAATGAAAAGACTATAAATGGATGCAACACACAACAAATGTAAACATGAAATCTTAAACTTTGATTGGTGATAGAAATGGAATGCTAAAAACAAAATGCACATGACAAACTAATAAAAAATGCTAGCATAAAACCATCAATGACAAATAAAAAGTACTATGCGATGCTCACTAATAGCAATCCTAAAAACAATTATAAGATATCCAAAGTTCAACATTTCAAGAATATCTGATAGGTCCAAAACAGGATTTCAATACTAGAGTCTTAATGGAAAACTTGTGTAGCCTCTTTTACTCGGCCAATATGTATCATTTTCTCTAAGGTTTTTGAATTCCTCCACATAAGCTTTGTCTGCATTTTAAATATAATATTGTTGCAACTTAGAATTTTTCATCCAAACGTTGTTCTTTTGTTGATACACCCTTTCACCCATATCTTGATATATAAGCATGCATATAGAAAGATTATAAACTCACAAAAGTTAAAATAGAAAAAGGCTCAAATAAATATACAAAAGGGTAATTTGGCATAGAATCACAATAAATATGGATGTGAACTAGCTCCCTCTCGCTATATATATATCAACTTCCTGGCCACAACTTAGGTCTCACAAAGAAAGGAACCCCTACATCTTCATATATGTAAATATCTTTGCCCACATATGCCTCCTTGGTTGCTTAACAAAAAACTAGAGTAACATTCCATCTGTGCCTCAAAAAAGCCTTCCAACACCCATTTGCCTTTGGAGTCCCACGAACAACTGTCATTATTCATCTTTATACTTATTCAAGGAGGAGGAATACAACATCTGGTAAAAGGATCGCACAAATAGCTTCAATATCCATGCATAATCTCAAGGTTACACATCTAAACTCATCATTCATGGAGGTCTAAAGGAGCATATCTCATCCCATCACCCAAGTTCCACATTTGTTCAAGAAGCTCGAGACACTCCCCACCCCTTTCTACGGCATGCTACCACTCCACAAATCCCAAATTGCATTTCTAATGTGATCAATCCTCGGGTCCGACTACCATTAACTCATGAATACTTAGGATGTCTGTTACCCGACGCCACTTCAGAAAATCGGCAGAGTCTCCTTTGTACGGGGAGCTTTACCCAAATACAACACCTGTATGAAACCTATCCCAAGCATTCCAATATAATCACAACATGAGTAAAACGACCACTTGGGCCCATAAACAATACCCATAAAAACATACCAACTATGAATCCAACTATATCCAATAGGTCTAAGAGTTCAAATGTTTTACTCTTATACAACATATATTAAAATACTCGAATTTTAATACATGTAAACATCGAAGAACCCTCAAAGCCACACTCCTAGCTTTCTTCTAAATCTCAAATTCTAGGACGAGCCGTCTCTCAGGCGCTCCTCAGACCAAAATATGTTCCGACAGGTGAGCTAATGCCTGCAGTGGAATCACCCTAAGTGGGCTACTCTCCACCAAATATATGCAATACCCAAATAAACACACATTCAAGCAAACGACGAACTCTACTAATGTCTAACTGCTTCTAAACACATATCCCAGAGTCCTCATCATTTCTCACACATGCCTAAGCCATGTATGAGAAAACTAGTTTCGAACAAAGTTATTTGTTTATATTTGTGGTATACCCTTCGATCTAAGTAAAGGGACCGTCTCCGGTTATATTTAAGGACTACCCTCCGAGATATATCACCGCTGCCTCCGACGATTGATATTTTATATGTGGACTACCCTCCATGTATATCAATTGGGCTAGCCTCCGACGATTGATATTTTTTAGCATGTGACTACCTCCAATCATTATTATTATTTTTAGCCAACCTCCGAGATATTTTACATTTACTAGTCTACCTCCGAAATCAGCCTCAAGAAACTACCTCATGCACTCAATTCCTTTATCTCTTTAGTGGTGCCCTAGTTGCATATGAAATGCATTGTGATGCCATTTCAATAACTCATATAACACATGCAAAATATATCACCATGCATATATTCACATAATTTAAATCACAAACATGTCATAATTTCACATTTCATACACCAAAAATTAGCTCACTTGGGCTAATTATCAAACACGAGCAATTCAACTTGAATTGCTTGGCCAAACACATTTTCACACAAAAATTTATTTTGTGAACATCGCTTCTGAACAAAGTAGTTCCTTAAGTATCGGTTCTTTCAGCACAAATTATCGCCACTTTGAACTCACTCTTACGCGCTATTTCCAAATCTCATACATACTAATACAAGATTACACATGATTGCACAACAAGAATTCCAGCCGTGGATGGGTCACGATCACCGAAATGTTTCAATAGTTTCAATAATTTGCTCTCAAGTTTTGGGATCGATCAAACGGTCGTTCAAGGCCTCAAACCAACCGAAACATTGTAAAACACTTAAATAAAGTGTAAAACCCAAGTAGGAGAACTCCCTGCACTCCTCGGGTTTGAGGAAACTCCCTAAATCTGGTACCCACGTGAAGCCCTCTCCGCGTAGAGCAGTTTTCCTTCTTGTCCCGAAGACCGCAACTGCCTGATTTTCCACGGCCCCTAGAGAGAAGGAAGACTCTCTCTCACTAAAAAACGCCATTTTTGTTTCTGAATCCCCTATGCACGTTTTCTTTTCTCCTTTTTCAAATGGAGAAGGTCACTATTCCATTTTGTCTTATTATCATTTAAGACAAATTCCAAAATGACCATTATATCCCTTTTTTCCCAGTTTTGACATTCGGCACTATCTCGGCCGTCCATTTTCATCATTTCTCTACTCATGCCACTTTATGCACATGAGTACTTGTTATATGTGACTTTCACGTATCAAAATCATTTTACTAAGACCCGAAACGCGATGCCTTGAAAACGTGTCAACCTTAACACTTAATTTATAACGAAATTTTATTTGCTAGCTAGATTTCTCACAGGACGACCAGTAAATCTATGGAAACTGCTTTTTCCATCCCAGACTATAGAGAATAAATTTAGATTTTTAACCTAAATTGCAATTTTGAAACTAAATTTACGATTTTCCTTTCCTAAATTGGAATTTCTGGTCTTACATCTAACGAGATCAGAACTCCTGAAGGTTGATTGCTTCGCTTAAACCTCGTATAAAAAAAATTTTTACTTTTTCCAACTTAGACTGTAAAATTCCTGGGCACGTGAAAACCTCATGAAGATGACTCACAAGCAGATAGACAATTCCAAATCCCTACATAATTACACTTTATCCAACAGAAACCAAAGAACCCAAATACATTTTCTTTAATTGGCACTATGTACATACATATATTCCAATACACAATTTCAAAGTGTTCCCTTACAAAATATTATTAATAACAAAGATTTGTACAAATGTCAGAGAATCCTAATCCGCTCCAGCTGCCTGAGTGCCCTCGCACTGAAAACAGTTTTAAAACACAAAATAATGAGCCAAACGAGCCTAATGAGGGATGCTTTCATAAAATGTTTTCTTTTTCATTTGGAAAAACATCTCAAACTGTGAGTCTTTTCAGATTGATTTTAAACCCAGTTTCGCTTTAATGTTTCTAAAACTTTCTTCAGATTATTTATTTTGTAAAGTTTATAAAACTTAATACCGCTGCTTGTTTTGTTTAGCTTTTTCAAAAGCTTATAAAACTTTCTCAATTCTCTTGTTTCTGCTTGCTTTACCTTGCTTTTCTTGAAAAGTTTGTAAAACATTTTATAAACTTTACTTCAAAATCAGATAAACATTTCTCAAATCTCTCATAAAAATGTATAAACATTTCAAATTCCTCGCTTAAAAAGTTTCTAAAACTTTTTATAAATACGGAGCCCGGCTCAAACTGCTGTTTAAAATCACCACTTATGGAGCCCGGGCTCAACCTCGACTGTTGAAATATAAACTAGAGCCCTGCTCAACCCGCAGCGGTAATTAAATCTCTACAGAAGCCCTGGCGACCGTGCACCCGGTTGATTTTTCAAAATCGAATGATCATGGTTTATAAAACATCAACCACTGGGGAGGCCTATACTTGCTTACCACTTACCGAACACTCCGGAGCTCGCATCGACCGTATGGGAAGGGGACTCAGGTCCAGATCACCTTTTCCGATAACATGTAAACTGGGACCCGGGTCGCCATCACCATAATTTAGCTAACGTTAACCCTATATACCCTGCAAGACGTGCCACTCTGGCCTCCTTTTAAATGCCATGATGGCGGACCTAAGTCGGTCACCAGGCAAAACTAAAATACATTTATGATATCCAACACCACCGCACCGCACTTAATACCTCCGACCTGGGTGATGCTTGCTTTAGAACCAGGAATTTAGTTAGGTCTGTTTTCCAAATATTCTTTTGCTTGCTTGCTTGCTCTTTGAAAAATGGTTTACAATTCAAAACCATTTGCTTACTTGCTTGCTTGCTTGCTTGAAAAATGGTTTAATTATTCACAACCATTTTCTTACTTGCTTGCTTGCTTGAAAAATGGTTTAATAATTCAAAACCATTGTTTGCTTTAAATATGGTTTTACAATTTAAAATCATTACTTGCTTAATTCTCGTTGTTTTTCAAATACGAAGAATAAATCAAACCATTATTTATTCAGTTTTCACATATGGTTTAAAATCAAAAACCATTTACTTGCTTAAAACTCATTGCTTTTCAAACATGGTTTATAATCAAACCATTAAATACCAAAGGTAAAACAATTTTATAATAATAATACACTAGATGAAAAATGGGGGAACACTCACCTTTTCTGCTTACTAAATTTGAGCACGACTCCACAATTTTCTCGCCTTTGCTTTTTAGCCTACACATTTGATGTATTAGACCACATACTGTTTCGAACATTTCACTATTCACTATGCACTATCTTAATTTCATTTACTATGCACTATCTATATCGATTATACGTATTCATACGTATTTACTATTTTATACATATTTATACGTATTCACTATTTCACGTGGAAATCCGGCGAAATCCCTTGATTTCGGTACCCACGCGTAGCTCTCGTCCCGTAGAGTAACTTTAATTCTTTGTCCGAAAAATATAGGGACTATTAGAACGCTACAACTGGTGAAAACCAAAATTAGGATTTTCCGAATTTTTACTTGAATTCTAGGTGAAATCTCGTGTTTTTTGTACCCACGCGTAGCCCTCAGCTGCAGAGCACTTTTCGCGGGCCCTAATCGAATTCCGACTCGCCGATTCGTGAATCTGTGAGGAAATAAAGAGAAGAAAAAAATTTCTTCTCCCCTGTATTACCGTCTCTCCTCGCCTCTCTGGGCCCGTCCCTTCCATCTCATTTGTTGTTTTGATTTTTTTAAGGGGACCATGTCCCTTTTATTCCACTTGGTCCGTTTCACTCGAAACAAATTATTTCAGGTCCCAGTAGCTTCAATTTCATTTATCATAATTTGAATATTCTTTTAAATATTTGCCATTTTTCGAGATTTTCTAAATCCCGCTTTTCGGGTTTCACTCTACATCCGTCTAGAAATTCGTAAAATATTCCGACTCGCCCCTAATTCAAATAAACTTTTCTAGGTCACTAGATTTCAGATCAATTTAATCTTATTTGTACCTGCTTCGCCATCCCAGATCTAGAAATTTTAGGCTTCCCCGAACCATTTTTGCAATTTATTAATATTATTATCTTTAAAATTCCTTAATTTTGTACTTTTACCCTCAACTTTCCTTAATTGGAAAAAGTGCCACAATTTTGAAACTTTACATTCTTGATCCTTAATAACAACTTCCAAGAATATTACAATGGCACTAAAAAAGTCTGCATACAAATGCGACTATATGGTTACACGTACCGTACACCCTCTCTGATCTGGGCGTTATAAATCCTATCTCCTTAGAACATTTCATCTCGAAATGAACAAACTAAACCTCAAAGGAAAGGAAAATACCCCAATCGTAAAATAATCGAGATACTGACTACAAGATTCGAACCTCCGCTCCCAAGTACGCCTCTCTCTCATGATTCTTCCATAGACTTTAACTAAAGGAATCACCTTAGTCCCTTACTGACTGCTCTTGCGATCTACGATCTCGCATGTGTTTCCTCATACGCCGACATTCTCCTTTAACTCGTATTGTGTTGCTCTCTTACCACATGTGAAGGATCTGGGATATATTTCCTTAACATCGATACATGGAATGTATCATGTATCCTTGATAACTTTGGGGGTAATTTCAACTTATAAGCTACTGGGCCCACTTTGCTCACAATCTCATAAGGTCCTATATACCTCGGACTAAGCTTGCCTCGTTTCCCAAATCTCAAAACACCTTTCCAAGGGGAAGTTTTCAAAAAGACTTGGTCACCTATCTCAAACTAGAAGTCTCTGCGACGATTGTCTCGTACAACTTTTCCGCCCATCTCTTGCCATCAGAAGTTATTTACTTCTAATAACAACTTTCTACTCTCTCTCCGAAGTGATTTGCACTAATTCAAGGCCTTACTAGTCTTCTCCTCTCTACAAACCTCATCCCCAGCACACTGTAGTCCTACATTTCGCCACATGGCCTCAAATGGAGCCATCTCTATCTTGGCTTGATAGCTATTGTTGTAGACGAACTCCATTAGTACAATGGGTATCCCAACTCCCCTTGAATTCCATCACACAAGCTCTCAAAGATATCCTCTAATCAACAATGGTCCTTCCACCGCCATCCGTCCGAGGATGAAATGCTGTGCTAAAATGTAAGCGAGTACCTAAAGTCAGAAGCTTTCAACCAGGCCAACTTTTCCAAAGAATCTCAATAACCGGTAGAAATGAAAGGCATTTCGCCACTGGCCTCAACTATCACCCATATAACATCATGTCAGCTCTTTGAGTCCGTGGAAGACCTCGGCTACAAAAATCCATAAGTGATCTTCACCCATTTCCATACTCGAATAAAATGTATCTTCCCGCGGCTTCGATGCTCGCTTTCACCCGACAAGTTAGGCACTGACGAATTTGTAATCTCTTTCTTTCATCCCATTCCACTGGGAGAATGTTCTTTCAGAGTCTTCAGACATCTGGGTACTTACCTCGGGATGCATGCATACATGTATGAACGTGGTTTCTTCCATAATGTCTCTTCGCCGCCATACTCCGGAACACACATTCTCTCTCGTCCTTCACTATCATGCCGTCATCCTAATTTGAAACTCCGTTTTCTTTCCTTTTCTATCTCTTCTTGCTTAATCATCCGTGGATCCCCGCGACCACTCTACTAGAATCCGATCCACTCAGAGGGGTCTAACATGAAATGTACACACAGGCCCCGAATCCTCAACCTCCACCCTAAAGCTCTGCATCCACCAACAATGAAGATAACCCGATCTCATATGCGAGAGCAAAGAACTTCCGGTCGTCTACCAAGTCATCTCATACAGACATTTAGCTTTTCCGATGGTACTAAGACAAATGTGAGTCCTTATCAATCCTGGCCATCTTCTTTGTCATATAGTTTAACTCTTTTGGGTGAAAATTATATTAAGACTCTATGATCTCGTAAAGATCCTACAAGGAACACCATATAAATAATGTCTCCACATTTTTAGGCAAACATGACTCCGCTTAACTTCTAAGTTGTGTGTGGTAATTCTCCTCACGTTCTTTAGTCAGCCTAGGAGGCATATGCAATCACCCTATCATTCCCGCATCAAAACACAACCAAGGCCTTGCTGAAGCATCACTCAAACCACAAACCCATCTCTCCCATCGGGCAAAGCTTAGAACCGGAGCCGGCCGATCTACCCCTTCAACTCCTCGAAACTCACAAGTGTGCATCCACCCAATCATACTTGACATCTTTCCTTATCAACATAGCCGTGGGGTCACATCTTGAGAACCCTCAATAAACTTCCTCAGAATACCCCGCTAAACCAAGGAAGCTTCAATCTCGACACATTCTTCGTGGTTTCCAATTTACCATCAAGGCTTCTATTTTCTCTGGGATCCACACTACCCCTCAATCAAATCAAATGACCTAGGAATGCCACTCCCTGGCTGCTTCTGAACCGATTAATTTGCTCAGCCTCAAACAACTCACTGCCCCCAGGTCCGTAATACAATCCTAAAGTGTTCCTAATGTTCCTCCTAACTACCCGAATACACTCAGATATCATCGGAGCAAAAACTATGACGAACCTATCCAAATACAATGAATACTCCCGACCATCAAATCCGATAACTGGGCCGGAGACATTAAACCAAATGACATCACCAAAAACTCATATAATGCCCGTGAAGGTGTCCCGAATGCGCCTCAAGCCAGCATCACACTCCCGCACCCTCAATCGATGATACCCCTGACTCCCAGTCTATTCCTGAGTATACTCGAGACCCTCGAGTCGATCAAATAACCCATCGATCCTGTGGAGTGGATACCGACATGATGGTAACTCGTCAAACATCAGAATCTATACACAACCGCAACCGATCTTTCTTTTTCACGAAGAGAATTGAGCTCCCCATGGGGATATGCGTCTGGCCGAACTTAACTCTTTACTTAACAATTCTTCTAATCGAGCCTTAAGCTCTCTCAACTCCGCAGAGCCATCTATAAGGAGTAGAACTGAAATGGCCTACCCTCGGGATCAAATCAATGGTGAACTCCACCCTCTCTATCTAGAGGTAAGCCCTAATATCATCCTCGGGGAATACATCCGGGAACTCTCTAACAACCGGAATCTCATCCACTAGAGTCCTCCTTCCCCGGCTCCACCACATAAGCTAGATAACTCGAGACAACTTTACGCAAAGATTCTCATACGCTTACGGCGAGATCACTGAGGATAACCTCACGTATTCCTTTAAACTTTACTCCAATTCTCCGCCTATAACGGTATCTTTTAACAACGGTCGTTTCTCTATGGTGAGATAGCCATCCATACCGAGAACTACATCAAAACTCCTTATATCTAAAGTTATAAGATCCGCTGAACCCCGCCCTCAATCGTAACTCTAATGCCTATGACTACTCTGGGTCTGAGAATAAAGGATCTCAAATTGAAGGGAACTCATACGACCCTCTAATGGTCGGGTCTCTATCCGAAGCGATCTAAGAAAGGCTTCGGCGCAAATGAATGCTCGTCTCCCGGGTCCACTAATGTATATGCATCATGATCAAGGATAGAAATAATACTGACTACATCTCTGAGTCGACCGTGATCTTCGCTGAGTCACGCATAACTCCGGCCTTCCGAAAGGCCTCCGCTCTCCAGATCACTAGGGCACACTCGCCTCTACCACGACCTCGCCTACCATGGCCAGACCGGCTCCCTCTCTCGGGAAAAAACCCCTCCCCGAAGACCTCCGAGTGCTTATCTCAAAAGGGGTAGCAGCCGCATCGATGTCCCCGCCCCTAATCAATCGAGGGCACTCCCTAATGAAATGGCCTTCCCCGCCACAAAGTGGAAAACACCTCAGACATTCTTACACTCCCCATGGTGTCGCTAACACATATGACAAAATGGGAGGAATGCTCGGGTGCCATCAAGAAGAACTAGGCCTCACCGATCCCCGACTGAGATAAATCCACCTCGCACTCTACCCTTGTTCCTCTTTGTCAGATGGTCCGTAGAGCTCATGGGAAGTGCCCCGGTGCACCTCTTACTTTCCTGTCTACTCTGATACAAAGTTGTAGTACTTTGCTCCACTCTCAGAGCGGCCTCAACTAAGTCCCCAAATCTATTCTGAGGAAAGAATATGTCAATAAATTCTTGTTAAAATTGGTCCCATGTTATTCCATCAAAGATACCCTCCTCTCACTTCGATCCCACCAACTCTAGCCTTGCCTTCCATCGAAAACCGAAAAACAAGACTCCTTTGCTCATCCGTGCACCCCATAACCTCAAGAAACCTTGTTTACCCCGTTCAACCATAACTAGCCGCTCTGGATCGCCATCATGTCATACGCTGGCGCCAAATTCTTCTGTGACTCTCTCTATTGACCTACCCAGTTCTTCCGTAACCTCTCTAGATGATAAGTGGAGGTCGCGATCGCTTAATCTGGAAGTCACTGACAAGGCTCAAAAAAGTGCTATTGTGCCCTATTCGAGATAAAAGTTTTGAGTGCTTTTTGCGCACTAATCATATCAATTAAGCCAATTGATGTGCAGTCCATTTAGTTCCACTATCACCATTTCGCAGCTTGTTTTCGTGATTTCAGGTTTCAAGGTTCAAAATGAATCGTGTTTAAGTCGATGACAATATATGTGCCGACGTCGAGGAAACAATGTTGTTTTCAACCATCCAAAATATCAAAATCATGGTGGAATCAAGGCAATGTGATGAAGAAAGAGTGCAAAAGATGGGATGCATGGCAAAGAAATACAGAAAGAATTCCAGAATTTTCGCTATGATTGCGAAAAATTTCTATTGATTTCATGGTAATTTCGCAATCCTAATAAATCAGAAATTTCGCTTAGGCCAGCGAAATTTCGCTTAGTTAGCTAAATTATCATAATACCTAGCAAAATTAACCAATTCATTTATTTGTCAATAATTTCGCTTAGGGCTAGCTAAATTTCGCTTATATAGCGAACATCATCGATAGCTAAATCTTCCACTCTCGCTTATCTTCGTAGACTGGGCTAGGCTAGCTAAATTTCAGTTAGCTAAATTCTCCCGCATACGAAATTGGGTTTCTCGTAATTTTGTGTATTTGATCCTAAACGACTACGTTGGTGTATTACCACCTTTGTCCCTTTTGTAAGCCAAATGGCTAGGCATTCTTGCATTTTTCACACTTCGGGGTGGACTATATAGTTCTCTACAAACTTGTAAACTTAGGGTTTCTTAAGCAAATTTTTATTTTGTAAATAAATTCCACAGCCTTCATTTTAGTGGTTTCATTTGCTCTCTTCTCCTTTCTTTTATTTTCTAGGTTGCCAAACACCCCCTTGAGGGATGACAACCTATGGGATGCTTTAAGGTTTCACAACCAAGAGGAAGGTGGCTAGCTTGGTTTTGGGGTTGATACAAAGCCGTCTCTATGTATCAATGCTACAGTAATCGTATTTATATCCCAACTTTCTAATCTAGGGTTTAATGCCATTTAATTGTCATTACTTTGGGCTAATACTTGCCATAAGTTTTTAGGTACAAGGTATACTTATTGGTGATGCACTGATATTTCTTAGATGGCCTCACGAGCCACCGAAATGTGAGGTCGAGTGCTGTGGTTTTAAACTAAAAGGACCGGTAAGTACATAATACCTGTGTCGATCAAACAGGAGTGGTTCTAGGTTAGGTTTTATTGTTAAACAAAGATCCTATATATTGACTATATGTCACTTCTACATAACATGAGGATATAACCCGAGGACACTTCATTACCCCCATGTTATCAAGCTAGTGACCTAAGCCTTCAAGGTTACCATTTCACACTTTATTTTAAGCCATTACAGTTAGTCAGTAACAAACAACCCCCACTGTTTTGAACAAATCCAAAAATCCAAACATAAAGCCTCACCATTTTCACACACTGATGCGAATTAATTGTGGGATGAAAACCCATCCCTGTGGTTCGACCTTAGAGACCGCTTATGTCAAGTAGCAGAAATGACTACCAAGTGAGATAGGAGGAACTAAGGATACAAATTTTGTTGATTCCAAATCACCCTACCGTGGCACGAATCAAATGGCGCCGTTGCCATTTGATTCCAAATCACCCTACCGTTGAAACTAAGGATACAAATTTTGTTGATTCCAAATCACCCCACGTGGCAATAAAAACAGAAATGGTGGCATCGTTGTCGTGGATGGTGCCAAACTACGATGATAAGTTGGAAGTGTACTCAGAATGCACATTACAAGTGAAGGCGTGACCTTAATCCTTTTGAATTTTCGCTTGTCAGAATCGCAAGTTTTCATTACTTTTGGCAAGCACGTGACCGTTTTTGTTTTCATACAATGTACTTTTATTTAGCTAACATTAACCTTTAAGCTCGCTTGTGCTCTTTGTTGTGTCTAATTTTGTGTACAGGTTTATGCACCAAGGACGTAGACACTCTGTGTAGACTACGTGAGAATCAATACACCAATTGAACAAGGTTGTGAAGTCAGTGTACACAAAGTGAAAATATGGATCCACTACCCAAGAACAAAGTCACTAAGGCACACCGTTGAATCCAGAGGCCCACGATCCAGAGGGATCAAGAACCCTCCCAGAGTTGGGCCCTCCCATCATACCTCCCGTCAAGATGTAGCAGTGAGGCCCTATTTGGTGCCCTTACTCCCCACATTTCATGGTATGGAAAACGAAAACCCATACACTCATATAAGGGATTTTGAGGAAGTGTGCATCACTTTTAAGGAAGGTATGATGGACATGGATTTGTTGAAGTTGAAGGCATTTCCACTGACCCTCAAGGACAAGGCCAAGATATGGCTTAACTCACCGGAGGCCTTAACCATTAGAAATCAGCTGAGTCAGCAGCGCACTTTGAAGAAATTTTTCAAGGCCCACAAGACCAATAATTATCAACCCGCCTACTTCAATTTTGTGTGGATTCATGTACAGCCATAAGAAAGGATACTTTTGTATGTTTTAAATACAGTTCATGTATTAACCATTTTGCTATATTAAAAGCTATACAAGTGTTATATACAGCTTATTACACTTTACATATCATTTTTTTTTGCGGCTTCACTTGTGTATCCAACTAGCTTCAATTGAACAATTGAATCTGTTTCACCGAACAATTGAATCGCTTTAATTGAAAATTGGAAACCCCGCATGTCACCTTAATGCTAGAACAATTCCATGTTTGATTTAGTTTTTATTACACTATGATTCCAAATAGATTCAACTTCGAACATTTCCCTTTCTGGAGCTAATTCACACACTACACACCAGATTATGCTGATAAGTTGTGAAATTATTCACCTCCTTTCACTTTGCATATTTACTTTAGATCCGTTGGGATAACTCATATAATGGGGTTTGTGTTACCCATATTCAAGACTCAATGTACTTCCAAAAGGAAAAGAAAAAGCAAAAAGAAAAAAGAAAGAAGAAAAGAAAATAAAATTCGTGACGCTTTGCTCTGAAACCTAACGTCCGAGGGGTATATGGCGAAGCCTTTGAAGCCCATGCCCTAAACCTTAATTGGTCAAGTCATCGATTTATTATGAGATTGGGAGTAAGAGCGGAACAGATTTGAAGCAGACTTGTTATCTGAGTCCGGTAGTTCAGAGAGTTTGTATCAAGGATCCTTTGGCTTGATGCCCTAAACCACTGGTCGGGAGTCATTTGCAATTCCTCGCTACCTGACTTTGATTAAGTCAGGTTTTAAGCATCGCACCCTACAATGTAGTCAAATAAAGAAAGAAGAGTAGCTTTTCCCTATCTAGGTTTGCTCAACAACTTTAAGGTCATGCAAGAGCTAGGCTGGGGGAGGAAATAATTCAGACCTTTATCGTCATATTCTGCTATATTAGGAACCATTATATTTTAGTGGAAATTTAAAGGAATTTTGATCCGAAGTTGGATTCTAAAAATTGCTTTATATGGTTTTGCCTCATACTCCAAGCACAAACTTGTATCAATTGTTCGCTTTAAAGGTAATGCTTATTTTGTACATACACTTTTGATCCATATACACTTTTGTAAAATCACTCCAGATGTGCATGTCCTATTTTCAGACAGGTTGCTAAGGGACTAGCAACGTGCTCATTGGGTGATTAGTGCCCAAAAGTGCTATTTCGGGTAGCCCCCATTCGAGATAGGTTTTTGAGTGCTTTTGCGCACTAACTCATATCAATTAGCTTCATTGATGTGTGCAGGTCCATTTTAGTTCCACCAATACCATTTCGAGCTTGTTTCATGTGATTTCAGAGGCTTCATGTACCCACCACTCCGTGTTTAAGTTGATGACAATATACGCCAAATGCCGAGAAACACGGTGTTTTCAACCATCCAAAATATCAAAATTCAAAGTGTGGAATTGAAGGCAATGTGATGAAGAAAGAGGCAGTTGGAGGATGCAAAGGGCAAAGCAAAGAAGCAGTACCTCAGAATTTTCTATGATTGCGAAAATTTCGGGATTGAGAAAATTTCGCAATCATAGCTAAAATTTCGCAATCCTAGCGAAATTGAGAAATTTCGCTAGTTTATACAAATTCATCGTGCTCAGCTTAAATTAACCACCCTCGCTATCTCACAATACTCTGAGCCATAAATCTCCGCGTTAGCCAGCGAAATTCACTGCTGATGCTCAAATCCTTCCACCCTCGCTATCCTCGTGAATCACAGCTAGCCGAAGAATGAATTTTCGCTATGCTAGCTTAAAATTCCCGCTCCGTACAGAAATTGTCGCCCCGTGAATTTTGTGTATTTGATCCTAAACGACTACGTTTTGGTGTATTACCACCTTGTCCCTTTTGTAAGCCAATGTATTAGGCATTCTTGTATTTTCACACTTTGGGTGGACTATATAAGCCCCCATAAACTTGTAACCCTAGGCAATTTTTGGCAGCAAATTTTTCTATTTGTAATAAATCCCTGTGTTTTTCATTTTTGGCTCTATTTGCTTCTCTCCTCTTTCATTCAGTCGCCAAACACCCCTCGGGAGGATGAGCAACTCAAGGGATGCTTGGCTGCTTCATATCGAAGAGGAAGGTGGCTAGCTTGGTTTTGGGGTTGCTGCAGGTTGTCCTCATGTATTGAATGCTACAGGTACTATATTTATGGTCCCCAACTTTAATCTAGGTTTAATTACGAATGCCTGGCTGGCTTGGCCAATACTTCACATAAAAGCTTTAGGTACAGTAAGAGATACTTATTGGTAGATGCACGATATTCTCAGATGGCCTTACGAGCCATTGAATGAGGCTGAAAAGCAGTGGTTTTAAATCAAAGGGACTGTGAGCATAATACCAGGTCGACTAAATAGAGTGGTTCTGTGGTTGGGGTTTTATCATAAACAAAGATCCTAAGTATGGCTTTGACTATATGTCACTTTGCCATAGCGAGGATATAACCCGAGGACACTTCATTACCCCCATGTTATCAAGCTAGTGACCTAAGCTCAAGGTTACCATTTCACACTTTATTTAAGCCATTGCGTTAGTCAAGAATAAACAACTCCTCTAATCGTTCGAATAAACTAAAATCCAAACATAAAGCCTCACCATTTTCACACACTGATGCGAGTCATTCGAGGGATGAAAACCCATTCCCGTGTTAGACCCTAGACTGGCCATGATGCAAAGAGCTTGACTACTAAGTAGTGAGGGAGGAACTATGATACAAATTTTGTTGATTCCAAATCAATCTCACCGTGGCACGACCGCCGCTATGGCTACTATCCGTGCAACTGTGCCACCCGCTTGTCGTAAAACAACTCGACACTCTCGAGTCTCCTTCCGTGGCCCGCATGGTCCGCACCGACCGCTGCTTCGAGGGTCGATTCGCCATAGAGGCGATATCGGGAACCAACTACGGTTTATCTCACAGGCACCGCAAGACGCGCCGGAACCGCCGGACGACTCTCCTAGATGACCCCACGTCCTCTTCCTGACATAGTGCTATAATTTCCAAAAATATCAACAGTTTAATACTTTGACTCACTTGATATGTATGTACTTTGAATTCCAAAATGCATGGTTGCTAAATATTTATGCTCCTATACTGACATCACGTGGTATCATATCTCCCCACCCTTAGGTTATCAGATAAAGTTTCTCGCTTCCGATACCACATTGACATGGTATCAGATCTCCTCAAGTCCTAGGTTATTGTATACAACCTGCTCTGATAACAAATTGACACACCCCAACCCCTTCCAGCGCTTTTACGGCCGACCACCTACGTAAATCCACAAACCAAGTACTCTCCGGTTTTACTAGAAACTCTTTGTGGAAGCCGGTTCCATTGCTTGCTTAAAACCTCAGATATAAAAATTTTTCTTTTACTTTTTCCAACTTAGATTTGGTAAAATCTCGCAAGCCGTAAAACTCTCAAAGGAAGATGACTACGTGACATAGACAATTCCAAACTCAGATACACAATTTACACTTTATCCAATATGGCAACCAGCAACCCAACACATTTTCACAACTACACTATGTAAATACATATATTCCAATACACAATTTCTAAAGTGTTCCCTATAAAATATTATTAATAATGTGACTTGTACAAATGTCGTGGAGAATTTAAATCAGCTTCCAAATAACCAGAGTGCCCTCAGACTGGAAAATAGTTTTTAAAACACAAAATAACAGCTAAACGAGCTCATGAGGTATGCTTTGAGTAAAATGTTTTCTTTTTCTCGAACATCTCAAACCTGTGAAAACTTTCTTTTCGTGAATATTTCATGTAGTTTCCGCGCTTTTAAAGTTTCTAAAACTTTCACATTTCTGCTGGCTTTTAAAAGTTTATAAACTTTTAATACCGCTTGCTTGTTTTGCTTAGCTTTTCTTTTAAAAGTTTACAAACTTTCTCAATTTGTCATTGCTTTTACCTTGATTTTCTTGAAAAGTTTATAAAACATTTTATAAACTTCGCTTCCAAAAATTGTATAAAACATTTCTAAATCTCTGTTTAAAATGTATAAAACATTTCAAATTTCGCTAAAAGTTTCTAAAACTTTATAAATACGGAGCTCCGTCTAACCAAGATGCTTTGAAAAATAAAACGGGAGCCCTGGGCTCACTCAAGCCGCTATAAAATCACCACGGAGCTCCGTGGCTCAATCGTCGCACCAAATTTACTAAGCTCCTGCACCGTGCACCGCATGATTTTTTCAAAACTCAATGATCATGCTTATAAAACATCAACTACCGAGTATCTATACTGCTTGGTTGTATTCCCATCGAACACTCTGGAGCTCTGCATCGACTATGGCATGGACCCATCCGCATCACTCTCATGGGCAGTGGTAGTCCGACTCCGGTCGCCATCACTATAAATTCTAGCTAACGCGTTAACCCTATATAATCCTTATACGCGCCACGGCCTCGTTAAATGCCATGATGCATGACCTAAGTTCGCCGAACGTGCAAAACTAACATATGTATAAAAATGGTTTTACAATTCAAAACCATTTCATATTTGCTGCTTTTGAAAATGGTTTAATTATTTACAACCATTTGCTTACTTGCTTGCTTGCTTGAAAAATGGTTTAATAATTCAAAACCATTGTTTGCTTTAAATATGGTTTTAAAATTTAAACCACGCTGCTTAATTCCTTGCTTGGCTTTTCAAATATACGAATAAATCAAAACCATTATTTATTTGCTTTTCACATATGGTTTAAAATCAAAACCATTTACTTGCTTAAAAACTCATCGCTAAACATGGTTTATAATCAAAACCATTAAATACCAAATAAAACAGCTTTATAATAATAATACACTAGTATTTGAAAATGGGCTTGTAACACTCACCTTTTCTCGCTTTACTAAAATTGGAGCACTCGATTCCACAATTTTCTCCCGCCTTTGCTTTTAGCCTACACATTTGATGTATTAGACCACATACGCAAAGACATTTCATCATTCACTATGCACTATTCACTATATACTATGGACTATGCACTATTCATACGTATTTATACGTATTCATACGTATTTATACGTATTCACTATTTCACGTGTAAATCTGGCGAAATTCCGTGATTTCGGTACCCACGCGTAGCTCTCATCGCGTAGATTAACTGTAATTCTTGGTCCGAAAAATTCTGACCGTTAGAACGTCGTAAATCTAAGAAAAACCAAAAATTAGGATTTTTCGAATTTTCACCTGAACCCCGGGTGAAATCTCGTTTTTGGTACCCACGCCGCAGTCTTCGTCAGAGCACTTTTCGTTCGCCGACGACCCGACGATCGTGATTCGTTAATCTAAAAAGAAATAAAGAGAAGAAAAACAAAATTTCTTCTCCCTGTACGCTGTCTCTCTCTGCCTCTCGTCCGTCCTCTCCATCTCATTTGATGTTTTGATTTTTTTTTTTAAGTGGGACCCATATGTCCCTTTTTATTCCACTTCGTCTCTGCTTCAAAACTCGAAACAAATTATTTTTTCCTAGCTTCACTTATCATCATAATTGAATATTCTTTAAATATTTGTCATTTTTGAGATTTTCTAAAATCCTGCCAGCTCTATTATAATTACACCTCACTAGAAATTCAGAAATATTCCGATCATTTTAATTCAAACGAAACTTTTCTAGGTCACTAGACTTAGATACTAATTAACTAAGATGTTCGTTTCACATATCCGAGATTCAGAGAATTTTCTAGGCTTCCCGAACTATTTTTGGGCAATTTATTAATATTATTATTCTTTTAAAATTTCTTAATTAGGTACTTTCACCCCTCAACTTTCCTTATCTGCAAAGTACATGTGCAATTTTTGAAAACTTTACAATTTCATCCTTAATAACAACTTCCAAGAATACTACATAATGGCACTAAAAAGTCTTTTGTACAAACAAGTACCTATGTTATACGATCGTACACCTCTCTGATGCGCGCAGCAAAACTAGTGTTCCTTTCCATTTGATTACGTGGCCTATAGTTGAAAGTGCATGCTTCGCTAGAATGTTGTACATCTTCTTCCACCAAGAAACTTTCTTTGGTGTGCCATAAAGGAAAAGTACTAAAGAAACAACTTCTTCCATAACTTAATGAAACAAAGCAATGGAGGAATAAGCAATCCCCCTACATTGACCACTAGACATATACAATGAGCATCTACTTGTGCCAATAGATTTACAAGGTCCCTTGATATGGAGCAGTTCATTGGTATTTGCCTTTGCATGGACCGTAATTATAAAAAAGCTCAGACCAACTATGTCACCAAAAGCATTTCATCAATCATCTTCTTAATAACCGTTGACTTTTCAAACATTCTCAGACATTGTAGCATTTTTCATCCAAAGCAAACCAAAATTTATAAACATTCGTGAGTATAATTATTAGTCTAGAGGATAGGGACTAATTAGAACCATAAGAAAATGTTATTGAGTTTGGCTATCAGTTATACATGCAAAGGGCATGTTAAGTTATATATAAGTATACAAGGTAAGGCAAAGGTATAATATATAATTATGTTATATATTATATATATTAAATATAATATATAAGAATATAGTTACATATTATATAAGAAGGTAAGGCAATATAAGGCAAGGAAGAATACAATAATATGAGAGATGATAAGATAATAAACGAGAAGTGTTAATATTAAATATAAATTGAAGTAATCCATAAATCACCATACCCATACACTGCAAATTCAAAAAACATTTATCAAGAAGATACTATATGCATCTAGAAACCAGACTAACATCCAGAAGAAAATTGAACTAGTATCGATGTGATTTCACACATTTTCTACTAACAACCTCATCATCATCCATTTCTAATGAATGATCTAAAAATAAAGGAGAATGAAATTTAACCATTGATTGATCCTTGTGATTACAGACACTTTAAAGTAGGCAAAGTATGGGGAAAATGAAGAGAAGTCGAAAGTGACAAAACACAAGGCGACCTTATAATCGAATAAAGACAAATCCTCAATGCTCGTTTAATTCGTGAACAAAAAAACAAATGGAGCAAATGATCATATATGTAAATATTAATTTAGTAAATATAGATGCATAATAATGATTTAATTTTCAAATCGTAGTAACGAAGGAGAATAGTAAGGACAATCAACTCAATCAAGTGTAATATTGTGATTCTACTCCATCTCTTCATTATGTTTGATGGCTCCACAGCAATTCCTACCGCATTTTTTTAAGCCGAATTAATGAATAGAAAAATCCAAAGCAATTCTAAGAATGCAAGCACACAAGCTTAGTATTGCTTTGGTATGCCTATCTCGTCGCTCATGAAAACCATCCCCACGCTACTATGAAGGTTTCATTCGATGACTCCGCATGTTCAAAAGCAAGAAAACACACACTGATGAGAGACAACTATCACCATTCTTCCATGAAAGCCAATATCGACAAATGAGAATAACCACTTAACAATTCCATATCCATCAATATGTAGAAAATAAAGAATGAAAATTGGTTAAAATGAACTTAAAAATTTGTTTTATAAATGCTAATATTGCATTTAAAGTAATCATTTAAGATTTTCTTCAGTGCATTTCGCCTACCCTTACGTGTTACCATAAAACAATACTTAATCGTCCAACATCACCGAATGTTTCTTCAAATGAAGTTATAGAAATAAATAAATAAATAAAGGGCACGAATTTAATCAGCGAAATAGTGAGTGGATCCGGATCTACCCTCTGGAGTGAATCATTTTTTTTTTTTGGCATATTATATGTTCTTAGAGGCCAAGATTCAGCTTTCTAAAGTTCCCTTTTCCGCCTACCTCTTTCTCGCTTTTCTTTCTTGCTCACTCGAATGTTTCTTCCAGCCGAGTTATAGAAATAAATAAATAAATAAAGGGCACGAATTTAATCAGCGAAATAGTGAGTGGATCCGGATCTTTCCTTTGGAGTGAATCATTTTTTTTTGGCATATTATATGTTCTTAGGAGGGCTTTTCTAAGATTCAGCCAATAAGTTCTTTTTCTCACAAATTTTCGATTTTCTTGCCTTCATATCTTGTAACCTTTCCACTGGATCCAGCTTCTGCGTGGTTCCCCGCCTCGCGTCCGGGATTGCTCTATATGTAAAGATCTCGAGGGTAACTCTCAGAAGGCTAAAGGCCCTCGCTTCTACAAATGTTCTGATCGAGAAGAAGTGTGGAATTTCATAATCGTCAAGGCCCTGGGAGGGACTACTTCATGTAGTGGTACAATGGGCCCGACATTCCGAATTGTGGCAAGGGTACTTGCTCCCTTGTCGAAACCCGCCATCGCCCGCCAGATCTCGGGTATTAGCCTCCACCAATTCCTCGGTCTTCGCCTCTGTGGATTCCAAAGAGGTTCTGCGGTTGATAGCTCGGTATGAGCTGCCTAAGCCAAGTGAATTAAGCTTCATTTTATTCATCCAGATTTTCATTTCATGAAGATCATTTTTATAGGTATCTCATTCAAATTCTATTCCTCATATCAGTGTCCCTTTCTTCCAGTGCATTGAAGAGAGCATCTCTTTGTTCTTCTGATTCTTCTCCAAGAACTTTGATACAGTTATCCATTTCCCACTCTATCGATATCCCTCTTTTTCAACTCCTTCAACCTCATCTCTTTCTCTCGATTGCTCAGCTTCCTGTAACTTATCTTTTCGAACAGGTGTTCCTTTGTCTATATATTCATCTCTGTGGCAGACTAAGCTTCAACCCGCTCGTTTTTTCTTCCATTTCTTTCTTATCAAATTGCAGCGCCCATCACTTCGTGATTGCTCGTGCCTCGTGTGTGAGCCTCACTCTATCATGACCATCTCCTGTAGTTCTGTGGAGGTGTGCTGCATATAGATGTGCTCATCTCTCGTGTTCTTCCCTCAGTCGCCTTAAGGTAGTAGTGTGTTACACGTGCCATGATGGAAGTATGCTCCTTGGTATTTCCTTCACCGCACCACTATGCTGGAGGCAATGGGTAATTCTTCTATCTCTTCCCCGTAAACTACCTCCTTTCTCGGCAGTCCGTTGGATTGGGCTATTACTCACGCCTAGCTCAGGCCTCGTATGAGACACAACATTTCTCATTCTTCTGTGCTTGTGTGGTCTCCGCTCAACCCCTTCTTAATTGCTCTCTCCTTCCTCTTCCACTACCGGGGCTTTCTTTCCTCTGCTCTTCGCCCTCGCTGTTATGCCAAGAAGTGTGAGAGGAGATACTGGGCAAGGTATTTCTCGTCCCAATAAGAGTCTGCCTTCAAATGCCGTATAGTCAGTGACTATTGCTGGATGGTGGATAATTCTATACTTATCATGAAATAATTTAATGACTCTTCAATAATCTTTCTCACATTCATTTTATATCCTCGGAAAGCAGGAACACAATAAGATTGTTTCTTTCTTCTTTCACCACAGGAGATGCTTTGACGTAAGAGTAGATGCTAGAAAGTAGAACCAAACTTTGCTTTCCTCCGTCACAAAGAACCTCCTCAAGATTTCTTTGTAAGGTCCTTGAAGTGGGAATGCCATCCTTTCCCATTGGTGAGAAGGTCTACAATTTTATGATATTCCTGCTCCTTCTTCATCTTCTTAAACTTGTGGTCCATCTTTGTTGTTTGGTGTGTTGAAAATTTATCGATGGTATCTCAATAAAAGAAATCCATTTTCCCTTACAAACACGCTCTTTCCCTCATCTGATCCATGTTAGCATAGAACTCCCTGACCAGGCTCGAGAGGCCAGGCTTCTTATGCTCAACTAGCTCTTGCCATCCTCTTTTTCATTACTCTCAGGGGAAATGAGTCGATTGAACTTTCTTTCACAAACAAAGCCTCTTCCTTCAGCTCTTTTTTCAACACGTACCGAGCCTTTTCCGTGATGAAGGTTCTTTCCTTTCAGACACTTTTGCCAGGTTTTCTTCTTCTCCTTCTCGTTTCTTCTTTTCCTTTCCGACTTTCCGTAACCCACTTTCGCTTCGCAGTATAATGTACCTTTAACCCGCTCCTCCATCTCCATACAAGCCTTTAACTTGTTCGTTTCGCGGATCACCGTTGAACTAGTTGTTTATCCATAGAAGATCGATGCCCGTATCTATACCGGCCTCCATCTCGCCCCCCGCTTCTTCCATAGTTTCGCTCGTGCCTGGGACTGATGCGTCGAGATCTCAGATGGTACTTCGTTCTGTGGTTCGGGGAAAGGCTTCAAGAAATGGAAGATGAACGGTTTGGAGAATTCAAAAACTGGAGTTGGAGGGATGTCTCAAAAATTTAGAATTTTAGAACGTTTGAACTGCTCATATTTTTATGAACTGATATTTCATAATGTTTTTATTTTTACCAACTCGCTCAGGTTTACTAATATTTTATAATTTTAGGCATTTGAATTGATATTTTTAAATTTTATCGACATATTTTGCACTCAAACGTGTTATCTCAGAGCTCTTGACCAAGAAAACCCTATAGGGTATAAATATAACTTTCAGGATCGGACCAAAATCCCTAAATCCTCCTAAACCCTAAATCACCATAGCCGTATCCAATCTCCCAAAAACCCTAATTCTGTGCAAGTAAGATGGCGATCACAACCATTCTTCGCAGATCAATTTCATCAGAGATTACTATGGTATGGCGACATTTGAAAGAAGATATTTATCACCACTCAAGCCTCGCTTGTTTCACCGCTCTTACCAAAAGACTTCCGGCTTCTTCTTCTTCTTCTACTCTCTCTCACAAGCCCTCAGCCTAAGAAATATTGCTTCCAACGCCGCGGTCGCTTTGCTTTTATTCTTCTTCTTCTTCATCTGCTGAGAAAGAGACATCTAGTGCAGATGATCCTCTTGTTCGTACACAGCCAATATCAAACTCATTAGGAATCTGCATCATGAAGCTTAAAAGAGGTTTTCTTTTTGTTTTTCTTTGTTGCTTGCGCCAAGATATGTTCGCCTCTAGTGTGTGGATTTTGAGCTTTGAAACTTCCTTCCGGGGTTGCCTGCTTCAAGACAAATTTCCTCAAAGTTGACTGAAGCGCACAAAGATAATTTTTGGCGATGAAAAGAGATGACGCTTAACAGTAGTCCTTCCGCTTTTTGTGCGATTATTAATTTTGAAGAAAGAAAAAGAAGGCAGATTTCCTTCAAACCCTTTGTTGGTGGCCTCTATTTTGCTCAAGTAGAGCCGTAGATGAACCCTGTGAGTCGACATTTGTTTAACTAGCATTACCCTGTGCCCTCAATGTTGAATGGACCTTTTGCTACTCAGTGAGAATTAAACCCCTAATTAACACTTTTTTTTAATAGGCAAAAGAAGCAGTTCTTATTAGCGCACCTTAATGACTAATGAATAAGCTCACAAACTGAAGTTTTGATTAATGGGAAATTTTCGTTTCCCCTTCATGGTATATGAATGCATGGTTTCAGGTTATGACATTTAGCTTCCTTTCAGAACCAGGAAAGTAATAAGGAAATAAGGAAATAAAATAGGGAGGATTAGGGAAAATAAATAATATTTGAGGAACTTTTATAGAATTTAATTTATAATTTGGAGGAAAATTATCTTTGTTGGTTTACTTATTTATTGGTAATAGAAAAGGGACCTAACTTATTTTATCGATAAATAAAAAAAAAGGATCTGAATGACAAATTATCTCTCTTTTTTCATTTTTTTCTTTGTTTTTTTGTGAGAGAAGATTACTGAATAGAGAACTTACAAACATGATAAGAAAGAATAATCATGAAAACTAATATTTCAAATTTGACCATCAAACATTTGATCTAAACTACTAAACCCAATCAAAGATACCACTTTTAAATATTTCAGCTTGATAGGTTATGCATTGTTTACTATATTCCTAACATTTCTTTTGTTTTATTCTTAGAGTAGAAATTAGAAGAGTTATTTACGGTTTTCTTTCAAAATTGTGGATAACCTCGAAAAGAAACATATATTACGTAAGAAGGTATCAGCAGAATCACTAAAGCTCAGTTTTCCTTCTCACCTTAATGGGAAGAATCATATAATGGGAATGATTTAACGTTCCTCATGGAATCACTAATTTGCTCGGGTTTTAAAGGAAAATGGAATCTCTCTAAGGTTTCGCTGCGAGGTGTTTGTCAATGAGATTACAATTCACTTGCTACGAGTAAAAAATTCAGAAACTTCCTATGAGGATCCTCACTCCATTCATGCCTATAAGGTCCCTGCTGTTAATTTCCAAGTAAGCCTTTTAGTTCATTTAATTTTGGTCATTTTGGAAAAGATTTGTATTGATAATTTGTTACATGGTTTAACATTTCCTACCCTTCACGCATCTCTTTCCTCTCCTCTAGGGAAATGAATGAATCTTCTGGACAAGCATCTACAAGTATTTGGAGATTAGAGGGTCTAAGCTCCAAGATATACAACTTCTGCACGAGTACGCCCGAAAATAAGAACTAAGGAACGCTTGTATTGGTTGAAGAACTTAAGAACTTGTGGAGTCTTAAAAGTTTACCACAAGGCATTAATTGATCTAGTTGATCATATTTATTACGGTGGTCAAAGACTTATAAGTTAATATGAAATTATCCTCTAAACCTTCTAGAACAATGGGAGTCAGAGACTTAAATTTAAGGGTCCTCTAATATTATATAATGACTATAAGTGTTTAAACTTTTTGATTTTTTATATTTTCTCGTGTTTCAAATTTATTTTTGCTCAATCAAGTGTAATTTTTTTCATTATTTTGATATCTAATTTTATTTTTATTCACCACATGTTTAAACCTTTCGATTTTTATTTTTGAGATTTTAAATAAGTAAATTTATTTATTTCAATCAAAATGTTCAGCTTTTAATATTTGTTCAATCGAGTGTTTCATGACCAAATTAAAGTAGAGATTTAAAAGAAAATTTGCTTATAAATGCAAAGAATAAAATATATTTTAAAGTAATTTTATAAATGTAGTATATATATATTAATGCTTAAATTTTAAATATATAAGTAATGAATAATTGATTTCATTCTATAAATATAAATTATTTATTTTATTCAAATAATTTAATTAGATTTATGAAATTATGTTTTATATATAATTTACATATTATTAATTAAAAGTAAATTACATTTTTATTCAAGAATATAAATAATGGATAAACATTGTAAGACTCGAGAAAATTCCAATTTTCTGAAAAAGGGCAAAATCGTAATTTCGGTAAAACCCCGAAATTTTTCCAGATTTCGGATGATGAAACGGATTTCACCGCGTTGAAACTGTCTCACAAACTAGCGCTAACACCTACCTAATTTTATCAAATTTAGAGACAATTGAATGATACCGCTTTTCGAGTATCACGTTTCTTATGCCAGAAAACTTATTACGTGATGTAATTGAAGTCACTATAAACAGTGTACCATGTTACTATGTCATAGAGTAGAGGAAATGATGGAAATGGAAGGCCGAGATAGAAAGCAAATGTAAAAATCCAAAGCTCGGGGGACATAGTTGGCATTATTGAAATTCATCAGTCAATAGGATTAAATAGAGAATAAGTATCGCCTCTACATCAAAAAAGGAAGCCAAAACGTGAAGAGGGAGGAGATGCAAAAGAGCTTTGTTTTTTTCAAAACCAGCGAGAGAGAGGCGTGACTTATCTCAGGATTACGGATGTGATCCGATCGTCTAGAATCTTCATGCTAGCCAAGATCGCTTCACGGCTAGAAGGCCAACGCGCGGGTTCCCGCTTAAGAGTTTCACAAACTGGAGGGGTTTCATCCACTTGAGTTTCACTGCTGCTGTGTTTTTATGATGCTTGAGCTGATTGAGGCCTGATGGCGCTGATAAGTCCCAAATCTCGAACCTAATTGTTAAAATTTTAAACCAGACTTAGGCAATTCAGACCGTAAAATGCCATTGGGCCGCTTGGTTGTGCCAGGCTATGGTAAACTATGTTATTTGTGGTGAGCTTTAAATGGTTTCGGTGAATGGTCTGCCAAAAGTGAACCGATGATCGATGATTACGCATAGTCATAAACCGAGGGGTTTCACCTGCTCATGAATAATGTTCACGAATTAATTTTGTGAGAAATTGTGTATGGTTGAGTAATTCAAATTTGATTTGCTCGTTTGTTAAATTAGCCTATGTAGAGCAAATTTAGTGTAATGTATCGAGAAATTTGTATAAGATGTTTATAATTTAATTATAATATATGCATACGATATATTTAATGTGTCAGGTATATATATATCAGTATGAAATGGCATAATGCATTTCATATGCACCGGGTTTAGAAATAGTGAGCCATGACATGAAAATTTGAAAAGAAAATCCAAAACTTTTAAAGAATTTCAGAAGACTTATGACGCCTCAAATCTGGTGTCCATGACAAACCATCATCTGAGATGCACATTGTGGATGCTCGTAATCCACTGATATTCATTTATAATCAGTCTTTTTACTGTGAGCTCTACCCAAATACAAAACCTGTCTCAAACAGTTCACAATGACCACACAGGGTCTACATGCGAGTAATATAATTTTGGCACTCTGGCCCTGATCACACTCACAAAATATATCCCAAATACATCAACTATCCCACAGTTCAAGAGTTAATAAATTACTTTATACAAACATATATTAAAATTACTACACTTAATACATGTTATAGATGGGAAATCAAAGCCACAAGCCTGGGCTTTCTTCATACATAAAAGGTGGTCCCGAATGCTGGTCAACCCACTCTGATGGTTCGAAGATGCACCAGTGGGGATCCCACGACGGATGAGTAAAGCTCCGTGAGGAGATAATTCCTACAAGGGCTACTCCCACCTAAGTGCACATGCAATGGTCGTGATAATCGAACACACATCCAAGTGCAAAGATACACATGTCTACTCCTCGAATGTCTACATGCCAAGTGAATGAGACTCAGACCTACCAGTGCCCCATGAACCGAGCTCGCGTGGCCCATCACTCAATATGTCATTGAGTAATATATCCCGAGTCACTCACCCGACTCGTCGCATGCATACACCAACCGTGACAACCGGCCACCGGGTATTACCACGACCTGGGCATCGAGCCCTCACCGGCTCCATTACCGAACAATGCAAGTGTCATAGGCAACCAACCAAGTCAATCCCGACTCCCATCACATAACCCAAAATCTTATGGGCAAACATGACCGTGTGTCTTCTTTGGGCAACATAACTTTTCGGGTGATACCGCATGTCTCTTACACCCATACAGAACTATGATATCGCGGGTCTCTTACACCCATACGCCTCGAGTTTTCACTGACTCCCTCAAACATGCATTCTGCCATGAATGAAAACCATTTCCAAACAAAGGTCTTTGTTTTTAACCGTGGACAACCCTCCGATATAACTAGTGGACAGACTCCGATAATCTATTTTGTGGACAACCCTCCGATGTATATCAATTGCGTACTCCGACGATTGATATTATATGGACAACCCTCCATGTATCACTCGCAGATCTCATGATTGATATTATATGGACAACCTCTCCGATGCTGTGAAGTGACACACCCATACATTGTTGGTCAACCCTCCGAACAATTCTCTAAAGAAACCACCTTATGCACTCACCCTATTGTTCTTGTGGTGCTGCCTCAAAGGTATGAAATGCAATGATCCATTTCATTTTCTAACCCGTGCGACTCCATTTGGACGTTGTCTTATTAGTCAAGCCCACTAATCAACACCTTACGGTGGAGCCGATCCACAACTGCACTCACGACAACACCATCAAACACCTAACACAAAGTTTCGATCTCAACTATGCACCTACACCTAATTCTTGTTACCCCAAGGCATATGGAGTGCATGATGCCAATTCCAACACATTCATGCTAATATATTCATATGCATATATATTAATATAATTAAATCACATAAAAACATGTTATACAAATTCACAATCACTACACAAAAATTAGCTCACATGGGCTAATTAACAAACATTTCCATCAATTCATTTTCTAGTAATAACACAACAAAATGGCCCAAATCTCTGAATTCCATATAAATCAGGCACTTCGTCCCTTCACTGCTCACCGAATATCATGATACCAAAAACTCTCACTCACAAACCTGAAGACATCGGGTCCTGAGCAAAATCTGAACTCTCAATATACCACAGATCAACGAAAATAGTCCTGCAAATTTTTTTTTCATGACTGCTAAAATTGGCCTTGAACAACTCAAATTCAACTTGGACTGCTCTAAAATAGTCCCAAAATTCCTTGTAATTCCTACATTCCAGTCCAAAAATTTGAGGACTCGAAACATTTCTTCACTCGCCCCGAAGCCAATTCCAAACCACAACAGCCTTTAGGCTAGAAATAACACAAGTAGGAAAATTCTCACCGGAGCTTAACGAAACCCAAGATTTTGGTGTCAACGCGAGCTCTGTCACAGAGGGATCAACTTTCTTTTCCTTCAGTCTCAACTAAAACCCGCATCCTGAGCTGTGAGATCCGAGAAAGAGCGAAAAGAAGAAAAAATAAAAATAATATTCTTTCTCTCGATTAGCGCTCCAACAAGGCTATATTTTCGAGCCCTATTCGAGATAGGTTTTGAGTGCTTTTTGCGCACTAATCGTATCAATTAAGCCAATTAATATGTTAAGACCCCTTAGTCCACCAATTACTCCTCGAGGTTATTTTTATTTAGTTTTGCAGGTTTTATATGCCTCGCACCAAGTTCAAGTTCGATATCGAGATATGAGAGCCAGAAGATCGGGCTTAATTTCACCATCAAAACATCAAAATGCAAGTGAAGAAATGAAGGGGCAAGGTGATGTAGAGAAGATGCGTTGATGCATGCAAAGTAGGAAGAACATGAGCCCAGAGGGGCCAATGATCGCGAAAATTCTCAAGAATCATAGCGAAAATTCCCGCAACTTAGCTTGGGGGCCTGAGAGTTTCGCCAGTTAGCGAAATTCGCTATGCAGCGAAAATCAATTGCATGCCTAGCGAACTCCTTCAATTTCGCTATCTCTAAAATATTTCCCGCTAGGGTTAGCGAAACATGAATAGCTTAAATTGATTCCGGTGCATAGCTTAAATTTTGTGATTTCGCTATCTCAGTTCAATTTGTTGGGGTTAGCGAATTTTCGCGCTAAATAAATTGCTCGCTCTAGCGAAATCTCCCGCCCCGTCATACTTTTTGTAATTAATGCCAACCGACTTCATTTTGGTGTATTAATTATCAGTCCCTTGTATTAGCCAAATGTTAGGCTTTCTTGTATTTTCATACATCAGGGCCTATATAAGCCCCCCCAAATTGTAATAGAAGCAATCTGCACATTTTTTATAAAATATCTCCCGCAGCTCTTCAAAGTTGTGGTTTGTTTTTCTCTTCTCTCTCCTTTCCTTATTTTTCTAGGGTCACAACACCCTCTTTGGAGGATGACAACTCATAGATGCTTCAAGGTTTTTCCCTTTTCTTTGAAGAGGAAGGTAGTTAGCTTGTCATAAAGTGGCCAGAGTCATTCTCATAAAAGTTAAATGCTGTGTACTCGATGAGACTCCATCTTCTCAAACTAGGGTTAAAATATCATTTAATGTCATTACCTTGGCCAATACTTACCATGCTTTAGGATACAAGGTATACTTATTCCTAGATGTACTGTTGTTCTTAGATGGCCTTTGATTTAGCCACCTAAATGATGTCAATGTTGGGTTTCAAATCAACAGCAATAGATGCATGTTACCCTGTGGTCGACTCAAATGTGAGTGATTCTAGTGGTTAGGCTTCATAGTTAAACAAAGATCCTAAGTATGGCTTGACTATAGGTTGCTTGTCATAATGCGAGGATAAAACCCGAGACACTCGACGCTCTATGGTATCAAGTTAGTGACCTAAATCTTCAAAGCTACCTTTTCACACTCCTAATTTCGCTTACAATTGATCGCCACAGTCAAACAATTCACACCGTTTAGAAACAAATCCAAAATCCAAATAAAAAAGCCTCACCATTTTCAACACCGATGCAAGTCATTCCTGTGGATAGAAACCCATCCCTGTTCGACCCTAGATCACTCATAACAAGCAAAGAGCTTGACTACCAAGTAATGAGGAACTATGTAGGAATATAAATTTTGTTGATTCCGATCACCCCACCGTGGCACGAATCAAATGGCGCCGCTGTTGGGGATGGTGCCAAACCACGCTGATGTTAAGTGTACTCGTGATCAACATCACATGGCGACCTTTACACTCTTTTGAATTCCAGCTTGCCGTGAATCGCAAGTGATTTGGTCATTTTTACAAAGAATCGCACCGCTTTTTGTTTTCATACAATACTTTTTATTTTGAGCTAACAACAACCCTTTTCAAGTAAGTCAGAGCCAGGTTTTCATTGTCTCAATAGTAACATGTGTTTATGCACCATCGGGAAAGAGAGACATCGTGCAGACTACAAAGAATTAGTACACCAGTTGAACAAAGTAGTGAAATCAGTGTCCCAATAGACCAAATGGATCCCTACTCCGAGGAACAAAGCAGAAATGCTGTGCACCCTGGCTGAACTAGTCAAAATTGCAGCCCACGAGGGACCCACATCCACCCTCCCTAGAGTTAGTGCCTTCCGCATCAAAATATCTCCCACAATGAAGATGTGAAGTGTTGAGGCCCTACTTGGCACCCCTACTCCCCACATATCATGGTATGGGAATAAAATGAAACCATACACACATATAAGGGATTTTGAGGAAGTTTGTATCACCTTTTAAGGAGGGTATGATTGACATGGATTTGTTAAAGCCGAAAGCATTTCCATCGAATTCTAAAGGACAAGCTAGCCATGAGATTTGGCTTAACTCACCGAGGCCTCCAGAACCATAAGAAATTACCGAGTCAGAGGTCAATTTCAAAGAAATTCTTCGCCTACAAGACCAATAAATTGAAGAGACAAATTTACAACTTTGCAACCTCAAGATGGTGAGAGGTTTTACCAAAGGTCGAGAGATTCATGGAAACCATCGCGCATGCCTACACCATGCTCGATACACGGATGTCAGAACCACTTCTATGGTGGTATGTCTCCCGCCATGAAGCAAAGCCAGAAAACTATGTAGGGAGATTTTCTTCCAGCAAGCACCTCGATGAAGCCATGGATTTTCGAACTACGCGTGGCTGAACTTCTAAGGGTCGATGAACCAAACCCAGAGAAATGGAAAGAAGGCCCTCAGTCAACCCTAGGGGTGGGATGTATGCACTGTCAGAGGATATAGAAATGAGTTAGGAATTTCAACCTAGTTTAGAGCGGAGGGAGCTCAAGGCAAACGGCCTCCATGAAGTGTGCAAAGATCGAAAATCCCCGCATGTGCCAATCCAGTGGCCTAATTTTGCCACGCCTACCCCCGGGCGACGTGATCCTATGGCCCTTCAAGTGAAGGATTTGATGTCGAATGTGCAAAATGTCGTAGACAATACAAGCCACCACAACTCCACGCCCCATATGGTAATACCTACAACTAAATCGTTGGAGGAATCAATTAACCTCTCATGGAAACCTAATCCCCGCTTACGTGACTTCGTACCGCCAAACCACGCTTTCATTCTTAATTCAACCACAACCACCAACATCCTCATCCCAAAGAACAAGCCATATCACTCGGCAAGGTGGTAGCAATTTTGCAGAGGAACAAAAGGATCAATGTGTAACTGCACAAAGGATCGATACAATCAGAGAGCACCTCGAACAAAAGAATAGATGGGCCTTCGAGCAATCTAAAACAAAAAAATTGACAACCCACGAACTCAATCACAAAGATCAACAATATTCCTGAGGTACAAGAGAGAGTGGTTCCTTCCTCTAAACATTGCCAAATCCAAAAGGAGTCCATGAGGATAGGTTTTTCTAGCAATCTGGGAATGGATGAGGTGAAAGCTTATAATTACACTTAAGGGAGTGAAAGAGGTTGGATCAACCATGCCAAAACCTGTTAAGGAAACCAGGAATGAAGTAGAAATGGAGCCAGAACACATTTTCCTGAAAGAGGACTCAATGAAACACTGCATGCCACCTCCATTTCCACAAGCACTTAGAGGTAAGAAGAAAGCATCTCAACAAGCAGGTATCTTAGAAGTCCTGAGGCAGGTGAAGGTCAACATACCTCTTTTGGACATAATCAAGCAAGTCCCTCGCGATATGCAAAAATTTTTGAAAGATCTTTCGCACAACTGGGCTAGCGGATTGGTATCGAGAAGGCATTTAACTAACAAGTCATGCCATAATCAAAAGCAAGAACCCCTCGTCAAATACAAGGATCCAGGATCTCCCACACCAGTAAATATTGGTGGAATTGCATGTAATAAATCATTGCTTGATTTGTGGGCCACAGAACCTAACAAGCGATTAGGTTTGGGTGAACTTAAACCTACCCGATATCCGCATTATCATTGGCCAGATAGATGGTGAAGATCCCTAAGGGGATAGTTAGGGATGTCTTAGTGAAAATAGACAAATTCTACTACCCGGTAGATTTTGTAGTGCTTTCATTTCTGAAACCCGATAGATAATGAACCCAACCATGTGCTAATTATCACAGGAAGACCATTTCGCGCGCGTCACGATTGCCTCGATTAGGAATGGAGTCATACCTTTACATTTGGCAATATGACCTTGGAGCTGAACATATTCCACTTGAATAATAAGCACAAGCTGGTATCAGATGAAAATCAAGTGACTAATGATGTGTGCTTTCCGATGTCGGGATCGCGGGGAAATTTGAATGACCCGAAATTGCGGATCTCTTGACCCGGGAGAAGCGGATGTTTTGGTTTTTGCCATCAACACCTTTAATAAGACCGTGTCGATTGAATCCATCGGTGAGGACGAGTCACGATGGGAGTCCCGACGCGCAAAAGTTGACCGGACCAACTGGGGTTTGAGGAGATCATTCTCCTTGACCCTCCTTGAGCAATTTGGTAAAATTAGGCTGATTTGAGTGTTCTCACAAACCAAATTGCGGCTCAAACAGTGCACTTTTTGTTTTAATTTAGTAAATTTTAATAATTTCGGTTATTTTTAGAAAGTTTCTTAACTTAGCAGTTTTTCATATTTAGTAACTTTGTTTATAATATAGTATCTTATATTAAATTTTTTTATTATTATAATATCATATATTAATTTTTAGTATAATAATTTTTATTTCTTATATTATTAATATTTAAAAATTAAAAATTTTGAAATAAGTGGTGATAGAGAGCTAAGCTTCCAAATTATTTATAATAATAGCGAAAATTAGAGAAAGACCGCCGACTTACATTAAGGCTTATAAAAGAGGGAGGGTTGGCCATTCAATCACTTATTCCCTCAGTCTTTTCTGGTCACCTTTGCGCGACCACTGTGCATGGGGTCAACTACTTGCCAGTTGCTCCGTGGCAGTTCACTTCTTCGCTAGCAGGCGTAAGCTCTGGCGCTGCTTGCCGATTCAGTGCCCATGCCAGCAACCGGTTGCCTTGCCTTGCCATAGCGTTCGATCCGCGCGAACGCTTACTAAGCTACTGCGAGCTGAGCGCCCAGTTTTAGCGGCTGTTCTTGCCCGATCCGGCCCGAGTCACCGGCTAGCCATCGCGGTAGTGCACGTGTGCGATCTTGCATCTGATCCACCCGAGCCACACGATGTCGCGCGCCTCTTCTGCGCCGCGCGTCCGATTACCTGGTCACGCGGTGATCCCGGATCGACTGCGTGCGGTTTCATTTTCGCCGATGAATACATTCCGGTATCTTATTTGGATTATGGCTATAGTGCGTGGGGTGGAGTCGCGCTTGACCACGGTCAGTTGCGCAGGCGGAAGGAAGCGATCGGTCGACTCGGTCGGCCCGGTACCATCTCCGGTCCACGGCGGTCACGAGGGCCTCGGGGGATTGATGATATCGAGGACTTCGGTTCGGACCCGGGCCCCTTCACGGTGCCACGGGCGAGATCTAGGAGGCTCGGCCCTCGGCGAACCCTTTTGCTCGGGCGGGTGGAGTCATCCTCATCGAGCCTCGACCATCGCCCGACCACATTTGCGAGCGACATCATTGCCTCGGTTATCGCTGCCTCGGATCGAGAGGCCGTTGTTGTCGCGGGCGCCCATTCGAGGAATGTCGCACACTACACTCGAGGACTTTCATGAAGTCTTATACGATGTCGGCATTGCGCGATCAGTTGAAGCCGATGAGGCGTCAGCGGCTATTCACGCTGCCCTTCGCTGACCGGCGGTTTTATTATCCGGGTTGTTACCGCGGTTCCTGTCGCTCCGATGACCTCGGGAGCATAAGTCAAGCAGGCTCCAATTCACCATAGGCGATCGCCAGGAGTACCGGCGACGAACATCTCGCGGTGTGGGCTGCATATCTGGCCGCGGTCGAGGTTATCGAGCTTGGGCCCACCCGCCTCAGCGGGAGATGGATTCGCATGCGGCGGGAACACCCGCAATTTGGGCCGGTGCTTTTAGGAGCGGCTCCGCCTCGGATCTTTGGCGATAAGTCATCTATTCGGGACTTGACCTTTTCCATTGCAGCATTATGTACGACGGAGGGGGGCCATCCACGGGGCTCTTTCTGGGATCTCGGAGGGATCTTTGGTTTAGTCCCTCCCCAAGCAGTGATGACCTCCTTGTGCATTCGAAGGTCCAGGAAGGGCTGGTTCGACGAGAGAGTCTTCCGCTGCTTGATGCCGAGCCTACTATGCCATGTCCTTGAGCACTTAGGAACCTCGGAGGAGGCCAGCGGATAGAGAGGAGGATTGGTGCCTCTGAGATCTGATCGTTGGAGCGGCTGATGGTCATGCTATATCTTTCTCCTCCGTGACGGGACCGGGAGGAGTGCGGATCGGTGGCGAGGACTCCCACGGGACGAGGCCGGTCAGGCCCGTGAGGCAGGGTGGAAGGTCGGCTGCGCGTATGTCTCCTCCATCTCCTCCTCCACATGCTACGCCAGTGCCGTGGTGTCCTCTGGCCCGTCCATTTACATCACAACATTCCTCCAGTACATACACGCCGGCTGAGAGATGCGAGGTGTGATGGATCTTGTATGTTCTTTAGCGCTACCAGGCGGCCGGGACGGAGGTTGGCTCGGCCCGAGGCCACTCGAGTCCTTTGTCACTCCATCTTCACGACGGATCATGACACATTTGGGTATTCGGCATGTTCTGACGAGGAGAGAGGCCAGCTGCTGACAAGCGGCATCCTTGGATGTGTTGGCGTGGCCGGCCGGTACTCTGATTACCACCACCACGCGGTGAGGTGGTTAGGTTTCTTATGTTTTTACAGCATAGTTACCCGGCTTTGCTCCAGTGCCTTAATTTTGATTAGGATTTATGTGGTAGCCATAGTAGGCGATGATACTTTTGTATGTTTAGCTTTGTATTCATGTACTAGCCATTTTGGCTATATCAACTATTCGTATATATATCTGAGACTTTTGCATATCATGTTTTGTGCCTTCACCATGTGTAACTGTTTTTGTCTTCAATTGAACAATTGAATTTCTTCAATTGGACAATTGAATTGCTTTAATTGGACAATTGAATTGCTTTAATTGGATAATTGAATTGCCTTTAATTGAAAAATTGAATCATTGCAAGTTACCTTTATGTTAGAACAAATTCCATGTTTGAAATAATTTTTGGTCAGTTGAAGTTCCAGCATGCTCAACTTGAACATTTCTCCCTTAAGCTAATTCACACCTTTGCACACAGTTGTTTCATTAAATTTTGTGGTTGTATACCTCCTTTCACTTTGCATGGCCGGCCTTAGGCATGTTAAGCGACACTTTAGGATAGGGTTGTGTTACCCCACATTTGAAGACCAATGTAGTCTTCCAAAAGGAAAAAGAAAAGAAAAAGCAAAAGAAAAGAAAAGAAAGAAGAAAAAGAAAGAAGAAAAGAAAAAAATAAAGTCGTGTGCTTTGCCTTGAAACAGAAACACGGTCAGGGGTATATGGCAAAAAAGCCGGCTTTGGCTTAGATACTAGAAAGCCTTAATTGGTTGGGAGTCATCGATTTAGTGTTGAATTACATGGGTGGATAGGTAGAGTTTAGCAATTGTAGGTGCTTGATTTTGAAGTCATTCGGTCAGGGGTGAAGCACCATGGTTTGTGGTCGGTGATCCTTTTGGCTTGATGCCACTAAACCTTAATTGGTTGGGAATCATCAGTGGATAATTACGGACTTTGGTGAAGTCGGGATTTTTGAGCATTGCACCTACAATGGTTGAATAAGAAAGGAGAGTGTAATATCCTATCTAGGTTTGTTAAACAACCCAAGGCCAGCTGCAGTGCTAGGTTGGGGGAGGGACAATTTTGCAGTTTATTGGCTTGATCCCGGTTACATAAAGAACCATTAGACTTTGGTGGAAATTGAGTTGAGAATCATGGAGCCAATAAATGACCTAAAAATTGTTCTTGTATGGTTTTGGCTCCTGCGCCTTCGGTTTTCAAACTTGGTGTCAATTTTTCGGTTTAAAGTAATGTTTGTTGTATATACACACCTTTTTGAATCATAAATTTTTTTTTTTTGAGAAAATCATTTGCATGCATCTCCTTTTGTTTTGCATTGCTAGGCTACAACAACGTGTCGGTTGGGGGTATGATTAGTGCCCAAATAGTGCTATTTTGAGGCCCTATTCGGGGAATGGAGTTTTGGTGCTTTTCTTGCTAATCGTATCAATTAAGCGATTAATATGTTAAGACCCCCTTAGTCCACTAATGCCATTTCGAGTTATTTTTGGTCATTTGCGAGGTTTTGCATGCCTTGGCCACGAGTTCGAGATTCCAGTCATTGAGATATGATGAGCTATGAAGATTGAAGCGAATTTCAGCCATCAAACATATCAAAATGCAGTGAAGAAATGAAGGCAAGGTGATGTAGAGAAGATACAGTGATGCATGCAGTGAAGAACAGGAAACCCAGGAAATTTCGCTGGGATTGCGAAAATTTCGCAATCATAGCGAAATTGAGAAATTTCGCTAGGCTAGCGAAATTTCGTATGCTTGAAAATCTTGTGCTAGCGAAATTCTTGATTTCGCTATCTCTAAAATGTTCGTAGGCTAGCGAAATTTCACTATGCATGAGTGTTGTGCATAGCGAAATTTTGTGATTTCGCTATCTCTGTCCAATTTTGCTAGGCTAGCGAAATTTTTATTTGCCTAATTGATTCTGCAGCGAAATCTCTATACAATCATACTTTTGTAATTAATGTGAGCTTCATTTTGGTGTATTACCTAATTGTCCTTGTATTAGAAATGTTAGGCTTTCTTGTATTTTCATACATTGGGTGGCTATATGAAACACCACTAGGTGCGCGGGAAGCGATCTTTTGGCGCATTTTCATTTTATGTAAATATCTCCGTGACCCGGTTAGGGTTTGTTTTCTCTCTTTCTCTCTCCTCTTTCCCTTATTTTCTGAGGTACTGACACCCCTCTTGAGGATGACAACTTCAGATATGCTTGGCTAAGCCCTTCTTTGAAAGAGGAAGGTAGTTAGCTTGGTTGTGGGCGGAGTTGCGAGGTTGTCCTCATGTGTTAAATGCTACAGTCTGTATTTATGGCTAAATCTTCAAACTGGGTTAAATATCATTTAATGTCATTACATAGCCCGATACTTACCATGCTTTAGGATACGATTACATACTTATTCCTAGATGTCTTTGTTGTTCTTTAGATGGCCTTCTGAGCCACTTGAAATGATGTTGAATGTTAGGGTTTTAAACTGAAAGGGGCTATAGATGCATGTTACTGTGTTGACTCAAATAGGGTGATTAAGGGTTAGGTTTGCTAGTTAAACAAAGATCCGGTTATGGCTTGGACTATAGGTTGCTTGTCATAATGCGAGGATAAAACCAGGGTTACTTGATTTTTATGTTATCAAGTTAGTGACCTAAATCTTGAGATTACCTTTCACGCTCCACTTTCGGTTTTACAATTGATGTTGGCGTTGAGCAATTCATATTTATGAAACAAATCAAAAAATCCAAATAAAGCCCTCACCATTTTCAACAGCGTGCAAGTCATTCCTAGGATAAAACCCATCCCTAGGTGTTCGACTACTGAACCCTTATCTTTGCCGTGCTTGACTACGTGATTGGAGGAACAGGAATATAAATTTTGTTGATTTGGGATCACCTGCTGTAAACCATGGATACCACTACGATTGATTTTTTTTTCATTTTATTATAATTATAATATTATATTATTATTATTATTATTATTATTATTATTATTATTATTATTATTATTATTATTATTATTATCATTTTGAATACATAGTTCATGTTAGCCGTTGGTCAGTTTTTACCTCGAAACAATTTATTTCTTTTAGGTTCACTTTATTTTAAATTAACTTAACCTAAAATTAAATCTCACAACTTACGAGATTTTGTAAAACTCTGCCGTCAGAGGAAATCTTTAATCACATCGCGAGAAAATAATCAAATATTAAGATTAATAAGTCGTGAAACTTTTCTAGGTCACTAGATTTTCTTGAGGCAATTTATATTTGGCATGATCCGTTCGTCATCACGGATCTAGAGAATTTATGGTTTCATACCAAATTACCGTTTTACCGCTGAGAAAAATTGAATTTTTTCTCGAGTTTTACATGAATTTTCTGAGAATGGGGTTGGGAGACGGTCCAGCGGATCATTCGGATAAAGGACCATGGCCCGTTTAGGAAGGTTCTCAGGCGTAGCCTCGGAGGGTAATCCGTATTTTTGCAAATCTTGTTAGTATAGTTTAACGCAAGAATTTTTTGAAAAGATGTTTTCTCATACATGGCTTAAGCGAGTGTGAAGTCGGTGAGGACTTCGGGATGAGTTGATCATTTAGACATTCAAGTAGGATCATGAATTTGCTTGAATGTGTGTTGCTAGACATTTCTTATGCACTTAGGTGGAGAGTAACCCACTTAGGGTGATTCCACTCTTGGGCGATACTCCTGCTGTCGAAGGATATTTTTGTGAGACGATTCGAGGGGCGACTCTTCTTAGAGCCAGATTTTGAAGAAAGCCCAGGGTTGTGGCTTTGGTTTTAGTTGTTGGATACATGTATTAGAATGTTTTAAACTTTTAATATATGTTGTATAAGAGTAAATTATTAACTCTTGAAACTATGGTATATAGTTAGTGTATTTTGATGAGCATTGGTATATGGGCCCAAGTGGTTATTTGTACTCATATTAGATTGTTTGGAACTGGTTTGTATATGGGTAGAGCTCCCCGTACAAAGAAGACTCTGCCCGATTTTCGTGAGAGATGTCGGGTCACCCGACATTCATGAAGTGTTTCGGGTTGGATAGTCAGCGGTTCCCCGGGTTTGGGGCGTCACTTTGACTTTGTATCGGAAGCTTAGGTACACGAGTCCCTAGGGCTTGAGGGGATTTGGGCTTAGGCCATAGTGTTTGAGGTGTAAGAATATCACCACTAAGTGTGGTTCGATGTTAAGTTTAGGTATGAGATTACCTAGGAAATCACGGGACAAAACTAGGACACTGTATGCATGTGTTTTGTATGTTTTGTGTGATTTGATGAATTGTTGTGTGAAAAATATGCATAACATGAATTATGTGTTGTGATTGTTTGTGTGCTTAGTGATTAACACATAGGAAAAACATGATGTGTTGGAAAAATTTTTAGGAGTTTACAGTGTGTAAACTGGAACAAAGAAAAATAAATAAAATAAATTTGAATAAATTTATTTGGGTTATTGGAAAAAAATAAAATAAAATAAAATAAAATATTAATAAATTTTAAAGGTTGAACATTAGGTTTAGTGTTGGATCAGGAGGTTGAGGAAATCTTGGACAAAATGTCTAAAATTAAATGAAAAAAAAATGAGATGAAGAAAATCATTTTCTAAGGTTTTTGGTAGTGTGTAAAACTAAAGAAAATGAATAAAATAAATTTTTATAAATTCATTTGAGTGTTCTGGAAAATGAAAAAAAAAATGTATATATGTTTTTTTTGGGCACTTTCCAGTAGCTAGAAATAATTAAGATGAAAAAAAAATAAATGAAAAAAAAAAAGTGCAGAAAATTGGTTGGGCTATTGCCCAATAAAAATTGTATTGTGACCTAGTCTTGTAGGCAACAAATTGTATTGCAAGAGAAGGGCTTGAATGGCTTGTGGGTGTATTGCAATACACCATTGTATCATGACATGGTGGCTTTGAGTGTGTAGTGGCTGGAAGTGTATTGCAGCATGGGGTTGGTTGAATTAGGTGTATTCTGATAGGGAAGAATTGTGTTGCGAGAGTGTGCGATAATTTGGAAGAATTGTATTGCAACATGAAAGAGCTTGCATTTGGTGAGGTGGTGTCACAATACACTTAGTGTATTGTGTGAGAAGCGGGGGCAGTTCTTTGGAAGGGTTGTGTCATGATACAAGGCTGTGTGACAGGAGTTTGGCTAGGGAGGATTGTATTACGATACACGGCGGTGTATTCGTAACGAGAGGAGGTTGGCTTGAGACGTGGGTCCTGATACAGCGAGTGTGTGAGTTGGGACTATGCGGGAATTTGAGGAGTTTATGTTGCAATACAACGTAGTGTATTGTGACGAGTGATGCATTGTTTCATTCAACATTTGGACCTTTGTTCATGAACCTTTGTTCACAAAAAAAAAATCAAAAAAATAATAATAAGAAGTAAAAATAAAATGAAATAAATTTTGAAAAATAAAATTTTCAAAATAAAATTTTGATGTTAAATATGAATTGATATATTGAATAAATTGTCTTGCATTGCACATAAATGCAAAAGGACATAGTATATAAAATGTACGTGTATGAATAGTATATCAGATTTTGTGTTACACACCCTTGAGATCGTCATTAATGTGCATGTTTTGATTGCGTGATTTTGTGTTTCAAATTGCTTGGAAGGACATATACACGGTATGATGAATATGAGAATTATGATTACGCGGTTGTTGCGCGAGTATATGCAGGTGTAGACGTAAATAAACGTATGGGAAAAGGGTGAATGCTAAGTTAGGAACTATGACCTTAGGGATTTGGATAATGAAATGAATAGGAAAGCTTAGAATTTTACTGAAATAAATAAATTGAGTGGTTGGAAGTTAGCGCCACTTAGGAAATGAACGGGTCAGTTCATGGTTGTCAAGTCTATTAGTAATTGGCATGTGCATTGCTAGTTAGATTGAAATGAAAAATTAAATGAATCTTGTTTCCATTTGACATATGTAGATGGCTAGTCGAGGGGCGAGGGCGTGGGGCGTCACGGGTGCTTGGTCGAGGCACCACCGGTGTTGATCGGCGAAGCTCTTTGAGTGTGGGGATTGCGGCCTGCTGCGTAGCACGAGGGCTAGTGCAGTGGGTGAGTCGGGGAGGTCCTAGTAACCTCACGGGGTTGGGCGCATCATCCTCAGGCATTCACGGGAGGGAGATCCAGATGGTGTGAGACCATTGGTTCATGCAGTTGAAGGTGTTAGAGCTATGGAGATTACCTGCAGTACAACGAGATAGACTAGTTGCGTTCGGCTAGGGCGACGAAGTATGGTGGAAATGAAGGCGAGGACCTCTCTAGAGACTAGAGCGATGACATGGATAGAGTTCCAGGAGCTGTTCATGGGTAAGTATTTTCGAGATCTGCAGAACATGCGAAGGCTGAAGGGAGTTCCTAGAGCTTAAGCGAGGATGATATTGTGGTGGGTATGTGAGCTAGATTCACGGAGAATTTGCCCGTTTCTTGCGATAATTACGTGGCCCACCCGGACATGTGGCTTCGGAGATTCGAATGGGCTGAAGTTGTCAGCCAGAAGTGGGATGAGACCGCCTATAGGATATGGACTCAGTTTGGGGCCGATACGACCATAGAGAGAGAGATCGAGGATGCCCGAGCACTCGAGATCAGGTGTTGGTAGCAAGAGGAGGATCGGCCTCTTGGATTCGGGGGAAGGCGGAAGACTTCTGGCTACGAGTTTTAGGACAGAACTTTGATTTGTGCCACAGTAGGGTGATCAGGAATCAACAAAATTTGTTTCCTATATTCCTCCCTCTTTGCTTAGTAGTCAAGCTCTTCTTGAGTATAGTGGTCTAAGATTCGAACATAGGGATGGGTTTTCATCCAGCAAATGATTTGTATCATGATTGAAATGGTGGGCTTTATTTGGATTTTCGGGTTGCATTTAAAAATTAATGGGTTGATCAGCATGAGGCTAGCGAAATAGCTTAAAATGAAGTGTGAAATGGTGACCTTGAAGGCTTGGGTCACTAGCTTGATAGAATAGGGTTATAAATGTGTCCTCGGGTTATTTCATCGCATTAGGGCAAATGGCATATAGTCATGGCAAAAATCGGATCTTTGTTTAGCTTTAAAAACTAACCCTAAAAACACTCCTATTTGAGTCAAAACATATACTGAGCATTTAATGTTCCAACAATTTGAGAACATAGCATTTAACCTCATTTCAATGGCTCGTAAATGACATCTAAAGAATGTCAGTGCATCTACCCGATAAGAATGCATTGAACCACTAAAAGCGTAATAGTATTGACCAAAAGAAACACATTAAATAGCATTAAACCCCTATTTGGTAAGGTTGGAACAATAAATGCAGTACATGCTTCAGTTAAAACTGAGGAACACCTACCAAACCACCATTAACCAAGCTAGCAACCCTCCTCTTCAAGGCTTTGAGGCTTAGCCAAACATCCCTTGAGTTGTCATCCTCAAGGGGTGTGTTTGGAAGCGAAAAATAGGAAGAAAGAAAGAGGGAGAAAGAGAAATGGCTTGTAACCTAAAAGTAAGCGAAGGCGCTCCTTAACAGACTATTTAAGAGTAGAACATCTAAGCCTAAACCAAAGATTCTTGATAATGATGTGCGTACCTATGACTTTTTTTTGTGGATCAGGGACATATAGCTGGATAGGATTACTTGATTGGTAAGGATGGTCCTTTAAAAATTTAAGGGTTGGCAATCTTCAGAGTGTGAATTGCAATGCGGAAGGCAAAATGACTAGAGATCTTTCGGCAATGGGCTTTAGAGGCGAAGGAACCACTTGAACTTTTTGCTGGATGTGCAGGCCTTTGAATATCGAGCTAGGAAGCGATTCACGAATCGTCACTTTCATTGTGACTATTAAGATCTGAGTATGTTTTACCTAATCTGAAAATCTGAAACTTTTTGGAAAGTTTAAAGAGTTCCTAGCATGGTGAAACTGACTAGGTGAATCATTATTGTGCCTTGATCGGATCGAAGGAGGTGGGAATACCTTGACGAGTTGGATCACCTAATTGAGCATGGCATTGTATTCCGGCTCACGGCCTGGGGCATCTAGCAGACGGCGTGGCGAGAAAGAAGAAATCGAACAATGCTTGACATGGTTAGGTCTGCCTGAAGAGAAATTTACTCCTCATTGCTAATATCATTAAGGAAATGCGGCTATAATTTGCGATCCTACGTTTTGAATGTAGTTCCCTGCAAGTCTATCGACCACACCCTTAGAGAGAGGTTATGGGTGGTGCATTGACCAGTTTCGTCATATCAGTATATGGGGTGTCACGACATCAATAAGGAAAGACTAGGAAGCTAGAACCCCTTGAAACGAGAAGTATGTGCGTTTGTTGGTTACCCGAGGCACGAGGGGGTTTGTTCCTCTATAGTCTCGAGATAAGAAAGTATTTGTATCGACAAATGCTACCTTTCTTGAAAATGACTACATGGCAAACTTCAAACCTCGAAGTAAGGTTGTACTAGAGGAATTACAATCACGATCGGGATCGGACCACGACTGATAACGTTCTTGGGAGCGTGTAGAAATTTACGGATCATTATGCCGGGATGTCATTGCACCTCGGCGGCTAGTGGAAGGGTTTCTAAACAACCAATTCTCTCACATAGGCGTGAAGCAAATGTTGTTATAGCGATACTAGTGATGACGATCCATTGTCATCTGAAGCATGCGATGGATGATCCGATGGAGACAGTGGCTAACGGCCGTAGAACGAAATGGAATCTATGTATTCCAATTATGCAGGAACTTGTAGATCTTCTGAGTCAGTCAGGCCCATTGGGTGCAAATGGATCTATAAGAAAAAGGGTGTGGAGATGGGAAGTGGGACTTTCAAAAGCCGCGACTGTGAGGCTATACATAAAGGAGAGTCGATTATGAAGAGACTTTCTCACGATGTATACTTCAAATCCATTCGCATCCCTTCTTTCCATTGTCATTTACTCTTGATTATGAGATATGGCAAATGGACGTCAAGACAGCTTTTTTGAATGGTTATCTTGATGAAAGCATTTATATGATGCAACTAGAGGGTTTCATAGTTGAAGGCCAACAGCAGAAAGTCGGCAAGTGATTCGTGCCACGGTAGGGTGATCGGAATCAACAATATTTTGTTTCCTATGTTCCTCCTACTGCCGTAGTCAAGCTACTGTAGTATAGCGGTGTGAGTCGAACTGCGAGGGATGGGTTTCATCCTGAATGATTCACATCAATGTTTGAAAATGGTGAGACTTTTTGTTTGGATTATTTTGGATTTGGTTAAAAATAGGGGAAGTTGTTTGTTCACTGGTTAATTGTAATAGCTTAAATGAAAATGTGAAATGGTAACCTTGAAGGCTTGGGTCACTAGCTTGATAATATGGGGCTATTAAAGTGTCCTCGGGTTATTTCCTCGCATTAGGGCAAATAACATATAGTCAAAGCCTAAACCGGATCTTTGTTTAGCTATAAAACTTAACCCTAGAACCACTCCTATTCGAGTCAAACAAAGTACTAAGCATTCAAAGTCCCATTCAGTTTGAAACCCTAGCATTTAACCTCATTTATGACAGTAATGACATATAAAGAATGTCCCCGTTAATACACCATTAAGAGATACCTTTGAACCCTAAGCATAATAGTATTATTAAAGAAAGACATTAAATAGCATTAAACCCTAGTTTGGAAAGTATGGAACCATAAATGCAGTACCTATCGTACAAGGCAAGGGATGACTGCGGTAGCCGAAACGAGCTAGCAACCCTATCTTCAAGGCTATGAGAGCAGCCCGAAGCATCCCTTGAGTTGTCATCCTCAAGGGGGGTATTTGGCAGCCGAGAAAATGAGAGAAAGAGGAGAAAGAAGAGAGCAAAATAAGACCTAAAATGAAAAGCTGCGGGAAACTGTATTAAATGAAAACTTAGGGTTACAAAGTTGTAGGGAAAATTATATAGCCAACCCCAAGGTGTGAAATGACAAAATTGTCTAAAATATGAAATTACAATAGGGACAAAATGGCAATTTATCAAGCATTAGTCGTTTGGAATCAATGCAAAAACACGAGTGGAAATTTCAGCTATGCGAGAATTTTCGCTAGCATAGCAATTCGCTATGCTATGAAATTAATAACTTCTTGAAATCCTGAATGCTTAAAACCAAGAATTTACCGCATGAACCGGTAATTTCGCTAGGCTAGCGAAGTTGGCTAACCAGCGAAAATTTCACATAGCGAAAATTTCGCTAGAAGATGCGAAATTTTCGTATGATTGCTAATTTTCTCTATGATTCACGAAAATTTTGAAATCCTGTGAAAATTTTTCGCAATGCATCAGCCCGAAATTCGAGGTTTTTCCTCCTCCTTTACTGTTTTGCCCACTTTGCGCATCACTTCTGCATGGTTTATTCATCATTTTGCCTTCAATTCTTGATTCATCTTGACATTTGTCGCCTGCGGCTTGAATGAAATCGCGAGGATTCTCATTCGGCGCAATAAAATTTAGCTTCTTATTGAAGTTCGAGACACGCAAAACTATTCAAAACAATCTCGAAAACAAATCAGAAGCACTAAGTGGACATGCACACGACAATTGGCTTAAATTCATATGATTAGTGCGCCCAAAAGCACTCGAAAACCTATCTTGAATAGGACTGAAATACGCACTTGCAGTGACTGTCGGTAAATTTGCAGGTCGTTTATGGGCTTAAGTAAGCAGGTCTTGGAACCTAAGGTTTGATGAGATGATCAAAACCTTGCATTTGAGAAAAATGTTGATGAACCTTGTGTCTCTAGTACATCGAGGAAACCAAAGTAGTCTTTTTGGGGTTGCATGGAATGATATCTACTCATTGGAATGATATAGGATTGTGTCGACGTAAAAATGGCTAGTGAAAGAGTTTCAAATGAAAGATTTGGAATGGCGAGTTATGCACTTGGGATCGAATCATAGGGATCGCGAAACGGACTCTGCCTTGTCTCGACATCTTATATTGATAAGGTGTTGTCGGTTTCGATGCAAATTCAAGAAGGGTCAACTCACAGGCAGGCCTTGGAATTATCCTCTCTGAGGCGTGTCTACGACACCTCGGGGAAAGAGAGGACATGAGACGGGTTCCTTGCACATATGCTTGGTGGACAACCTGTGTATGCCGTACTCTGCCCAGTCCGGTTTCATCTGCGTGAGATAAATTGTCGGTAGATTACCAATCCAACCACAGGTTGGCGCCTTTGGATTGCGATAAAGCATCTCGATACACCACAGGAGAGCGACCAATTTATATGTTGATTTATTGAGTCTTGACTGAATCAGCCAGGATATCTTGATTACGACTTCATGTCGGGCGGGGCGTTGAAAGTGACGTCTGGTCGATGTTCACTCTTAGTCGTTGGGAAGGCATGGTATGGAGAAGTGTCAAACAATCGGCATCATGAATTCTACCATGGAGAAAGCAATATATAGCGGCTAAAAGCGAGGTCGGCTCGAGAAGTTCATTCTGACACGGAAGTTGTTCCCGAATATGGATAAACCCGCATGGTAGCTGAAACAACAGCGGTGGGCATGTAAATCCAAAGAACCGAGAATCTAGGGAAAACATATAGAGAGGAAGTATCATCTTATTAGAGATGGGTACACTTAGGGGTGGCGTGGGTTGTTATGAAGATAGCATCGGAGACTGACCTTCTTGGATCAGTTCACGAACGTTACTGTGAAAATCATTTGAGGGTGCTTATACGGGATGGGTTTAAAAGACATGTCTCCATGCTTTAGAGCAGTGGGAGATTGTTAGGGATAGTGCCTGTAAAAGCATGAATTTATATTTATGTTTTATGAAATTAATAAAAGTGTAAGTAATTAATAAAAGTGTCGTATTTATTACACATTTCAATATTTATTTTATAATGTATGAATGAAACATCGAGAAAATCCTAGATTTATTAATGTAACCATAACCCGGTGTATAAGTTATACGAGAGGGATCGGAGTTATGGATTATAAATCATATTGTCAGTAATAAATTAATTGAAGTTGGGGATCTTCAAATTAAATATTCTCTTTGGGGCGGTCAATATCATTGAGAATGAAGTGACCTTGTCAGGGTCACTAATGTGGCGATATATTAAAGTGGAGCACCATATATAATAAGATTATATAGAGACCGAAGACCAGGCGCGAGTTTGAATTCTTTAAATCACAGTTTGTCTCGAAATTCAAAGCGGCCGCTAGATGATCATATCACGGATCGGTCTTGATCACGAGTAGTCGTAAACTCTGTTTATGTCGGCCCGGGCCCTTTTGAGTTATGGGTTAAGCCCGTTATGAAATGGGCCAATCTTGCTGCTCATGGCCATTGATGTCTGCAATTTGGGGAATGTGAACTATGGACATGGAATCTGGCCTTCTTATGGAAGTTGGACGGTTGGTTCCCTTAAGTGTTGGTTACGGGCGAGCAGTTTGAGCGTTCTAATTTATAACGAGGTTTGCAAGTGCTTGTTCACTAGTGGATTAATGGAACTTAGGATCAAGATATAATTAGAGGGGCAAAATGGTAATTTCACTTGGCCTCTGAATTATGACCCTTCTTGGAGATAGAAGCGCATGTAATGGTCATCGATGGACCTCTGATTTTTCGAGGTAAAAATGTCCCGTCTGCTGTAGGGCGAGTTGATTTCAAGTTTTTAGTGGAATAACTACGAAATTAATAAATTAAATAATTGATTAAAGAGTTTAATTAATTGTGAATTTCTTTGTAGCTTGAAATTACGGGTCCATAGGTCAAATTCCACCTCTATGTCACAATGATAGGCGATTCATGATTTGGAATAAATTGCACTCTCTGTAGTAATTTAAAATGATGGGATTATTTTAAATTACAAATAACAATTAATTGTTATTTAAATTCAAATTTAATTCGTTTGCTCATTGAATAGAAAATGTCTGTAAGGGTAATAATATTTGAATTGTTATTATATAATTAATTTGTTTCCTTATCGATAAGGATTTGAATTAAATTTTAAATATTATTATTAATTCGTTTCCTTATCGATAAGGATTTAATTTAGAATATTAAATATTATTAATTCATTTCCTTATCTGATAAGGATTTGAATTTAAGAATATTAAATATAATTAATTCATTTCCTTATCTAATAAGGATTTGAAACGTCTATAAAAACCCGAGCATAGGTATATTTCCGTGGTGGTCATCTTTGAGAGAAAAGAAACCAAAAGAAAAAGGAAAAAATGAGGGTTTTTTTTTCCAAACCCTAGTTTCCTAGAGAGTCTCTTCCCCTTAGAGATCCCTTGCCTCATGTGTTGAGTACGCAAGGTAGATCTAGGCAGAAAAACTATTCGTAGACCAAAATAACATATACAAATTTAAAGCGTTATCACCAAAAGACTATTATCTAATCCCCAGCAATAATGCCATGAAACTTGTTTGTTGTGTTCCTTATCTATTTTATTGATTAAAAGAAGTTTCATCAAGGGTAAATCATTTTCTTTGTTGTTTTGATCCAGTATACTGCAAGTGTACAGTTCGAACAAGTAGTAAATTGGATTTAAGTCCAGATATCGATCCCACAGATATCTCAAGAATTCTCAATCAACTACCATGACTACTCAAACTCTATACTATTTGGACTCTGATAGGCAATTGGAATCAGCTTTGCAAACCTTAAAATAATAAAAACTAAGAAAAATGACTTAATAACAAAATGAATTAAAACTGAAATTCTAAAATGACAAATTGATGATCGATTATCTTTTAAGGGAGCATTGAAAATCTTTGCTATTGTGAAACATCAATTCTATGATTACCTTTGTAACTTTGCCGTGAACCCTGATTTAAAACGGTCAAGGAATATGATAGTGCGGTTGGATCTCTCCATCACCCCCTTGTTCATCATCTAATCTTCAGCGCATTTATTTTGAAGGCAATCGGGTTAGATAACGGTACTAATGCAGGTTGCCTTGTAAAGGTATTTTTCTTTTCAATACTTCATACCCCAAAACATGAATGTAAACCTTAGCTCTAAGATATAATCTATGGCATGGGTTTACACTTTCTTGGTTTCTCTTCCTCCAAAATTAGAACAACTCATCCTTTCCTTGATTAGATCCTTGCAGTACGAGATTGAACTTACTGTGAATCGAGTGAATCTCTTCTTTTATATTGATAAGTCATTCGGCTGCGTTTCTTCGATTTCAAGGGACCAGAGGAATTATCGATTTAAATTCACATAGCTCATAAGATCACCGATATCGGAGTTCGCATCCTTTCGAAATTGTTCATCACTCTCGAGTTGCCTTCTCACCGTGTCACTCGGAGGCCTCTGGAAATCAGAGCATGAGACAGTCCTATTATGGGTATAAGACACTGACATTGGGATCAATTACAGAATACTCAAAACCAGTAAGTAGGTTTACAAACTGAAGTTTAGTAGCATTTAATAAATTTATGCAGGAAAGATAAATTCTAACAACAGAGTCGATTCTATGGAAGCTGGGTTTCTAAATCTGAGATTACACCTACATTGGCTTGTGATCCAAGAAAACCATTGTAAATCGGGAAAGCTAGTGATGCGAGAGATTCCAAAGTTTGTGCGGAATTCCAAGCTTGACCCGAGGCGAGTAATTTGAAAGAAATAGATTTCTGCATTCAGCTTCTACCTTAAAAGCTAACGTCCAGATCCAAATTAGAATAAAATAACAAACTAATCTAAAATAAAAACAAAACAAAGAAAAGAAAATTAAAATACGAGGGTGTGGCTGACTCAGTCTCTCTTTTTGAGTCCCCAAGAGCTGCTTTCCTTCAGTAGCAGCTGCGTATTTATAGGGTTCTGAAGTGGGGCCCTAACTTCGATGCACTTCTTGTGGATTTTAGATTAACTGGCCCATTGGTTTGTTAACGTCGCGACCTCGATTCTTTGTTGCTACCTCAGTCGTCTCAGCTACGTCGTAGAAGCTTTTATCTGGTCGCGACTTGCCTTTAGTATCCCTTGGAATTGATGTCACGACCACTCAATGATGTCGCGACCTTTTTTCTTTACCGCTGATGTCACGACCTTGGAATGACGTCGCGACCTTAATTCTTTACATTTGATGTCGCGACTACTGAAAAACGTTGCGACATCTTCTGATGCAGTGTTGATGTCGCGACCTCTTAATGATGTCGCGACCTTCTTTCCTTATAACTGATGTCGCGACCTTTGAATGACATCGCGACCTTGATTCCTTTTCAAGCGATATCCGATACCGGATGATGTCGCGACCTTCTTTCTTCTGCAGTGATATGCGACCACTCAATGATAATATGACCTTCTTTCTTTGCGGCTGATGTAAGCGACCGCTTTGAATGGTCGCGACATATGCTTTTCCTTTCAAGCGATGTCGCGACCGAATGAAGTCGTGACCTTGAGTAGTCTTACAGGCGATGTGTGACCTTGGAATGACGTCGCGACCTTGATTCCTTTCAACTGATGTCGCGGCCATTGAATGATGTCGCGACCTTATTTCTTTACGAAAGCGATGCCAGCGACCGCACCGATGATATGCGACCTTCTTTCTGCTACTGGCCCGATGTCGCGACCACTTTCGATGATGTGCGCGACCCTTCCGAATGAGGTCGCGACCTTCGCTCACTACAACTAATCTTCGCGACCAGCGAATGAAGGTCGCGACCTTAATTCTTTACAACTGATGTTGCGACATTGGAATGACGTCGCGACATTTTCTGATCTAGTGTTGATGTTCGCGACCTCTTACGAGATATCATCTTCTAAGTTGATCTTGAAGATCTTACGTTCGCGACTTCTTCTACGTGTCGACCTCCTTGTCTCTTGCCTTTGCGCCCTTTAATTTTGTCGCGACCTCGATGTGAATCTCCATTATTGTCAAGTCGTCGCGACAACAGGTCCTTTCTTCCTTGTGCACTTCTCCTGTTGCCTCGTGATCGAACATGTCATTCCTACCATTGATTTTGCTCCTTTGCGCAATATCCTCTTTCTCTTGAATTTCTCTTGCAATAACATTTTGGTGAGTTATTCAACATTTACGTACATGTCAGTCTTTTTTGAATGAAAGCAATCAGAAAAATGGTGAAAATGTGGTTGACTGCTTCATCCAAACTCCCCGAGCTTAGATTTTGCTTGTCCTAGCGAAAGAAAAGATTTGTTTGTCCTCTCAGCAATTACATTTTCTGTATTGTTTGCGGTTGCAGCAATTTAGTGAAAGACTAAAATTGCATTATTTTCTGTATATCTAGCTTCAAGTCCAGATGAAGGTTGGTTTCTACTCAATCTGGTGTACAAAACTAAATTGTTGAATTTGTTTTATAAAAAGTATAGTCAGTGGATCCTGCTGAAGATTAGGTTGGTCTTCTTCCTCTTTTTCTTAGTGAGTCAGTTAACCCTCTGAATTCCTTCACAGTTTTGATCCTTTCAAGATTTTCCAAATTCCATATGCTTGTTGTTCATATTGATCTCCCGCCTAATGTAGGTAATTCCGACCTTGGTCAGTCGGAGTCTTTGAGGGCTTGTAATGTCAAGCTTGGGTTATGGGTAGGATGGATGGAACTTTTTAGGTTAAGATTATCCAGACTCTTTCTCCTTTCTTACTTAACTGATGCCCTTCTTTTCCTTGCAACTTCTTTAATTGATTCCCCCAAACTTCATCTTTGGGGCATCTTTTTGATTTCTTCTGTTTAACATTGTTTGTTCCCATTTCTCATTTGTACTTCTCACTGTTGGAACCTTTTCTCTGTCACCATTCAGGAATAGTGTAATGTTCTGTCTTTTTAGGCTTTCTAACACTCTTAGCGAACTTTGGGTTAGTAGCTCCCATACTAGTTGGCATTAGGGTACTAGGTGTTGAAACACCCCTAAGAACTTAATTGTTCAAGAGAGTTAGGCCACAAGACAAAACTTCTTCCTTTAAGCTTCCTTTTCTTTTGTATCCTCCTGCTTTAGATCTTTCTCTTTTCACCCTTTTCTGTATTTCTCCCTAGTTCTCCAAAAAAAACTCCCCCAAACTTTATCTCTTTCTCCTTCTTTGAATTTTTGGGTAATCATAGGTTCTTTACTGGAGGATTAATTATCTAGGATGGCTTGGGATTTCCAATGGCTTGTTTTGAAGATAAGGATTGTTTGGCTCCAGTGGGGAACTAGGGTGTATGCAGAAGCATATTAATAAGGGTGGCTAGGATGGCTCAAGCTGCGAGGATGGCTACATCATTTCTTGTTAGTTGTATCACTAGGATTTCTCCTTGATCAATAATCTAACAAGTTACAAGTTTGGTTTGATTAGCGTGAATAACCCCAGGATGTCCTTGACTCGCCGGTTGATGAGGAGTTACACGATCCTAAGTTCACCAAGTTCTTTGGCTTCTTTGTTTACATCTTCAAACTCAAAAATATATTTTATAACCAATTGTATAACTTTCCTTTATCTTGGACTCATCAATTTAAATTCAAGTCGATTATGCAATTTGTGTTTCAATTCAATTATAAGTCATTACGCCCTTATTATGATTATTTGTGGCTAAACATCTTCTAATCAAACTACTTCAACTAGCTCAGATTATGATATGTCAGCATTTTCAATCCTGAGATAAATCTTACTATTATTCTTCTAACAATTACAACAAAAAGTAACAACACAATCTAACTTCAAACAACATCAAACAAATTTTCATATTTTATTCATGAGATTGTGCAAAAGTTGAGAATAACAGGCTGGAAGTGAGGAAGAGATGGATAAATCAATGGGAAGATCTATCTTTTTCTTTTTAGGGGAGGATCAAAGATATTGGGGGGGTCCAGATCAAGGGTAGCCAAATTGGGAGAGAATTTGGGAAACTTCATTTCCATTCTCTTCTTCTTCTTGTTATTCTCCTTCTCTATCTGATCTTCAAGGATCAATTCATTGGTGAGATCAACTTTCTTGTTCAGATCATCCTGCCTTTTCCCCAATGTGTTCATCGTGTTCTCCATTTCAGTCATGACTTCTAAAAATTTGGAAAGATTATTGTTGATTAAATCCAAATTTTCAAGCGGACTTTTTAATACGAGCATCTTTGTCATCAGGCTCTTGATCTCTTTCCTTCATCTTCTTCCAGAGTCCATGACGATGACATGTAAAGGAATTTGAATCCTTGATACGCTCCTTAGTTTGGCTTCACGATCTGAAGCCTTTCCTTTATAGTGTTAGGAGTTGAGAATCACGATCATGCGGTGTTGTAAAATGACTCATGGCTCATTTGCAACTGAGTAGATCGTGATCTCTTTCCTCCATTTCCTTCTTGAATTTTCTTCTTGATGCTCCGGGGATCTTTTCGCTGCTCCTCCCTTCTTTGCATTTCCCTCTTCTGTGCTGATCTTTCTTTATTTCTGCCTCATATACTTCTTCTCTTCTGTTCAGTTCCTCTTCCCACTGTTGATCTCTTCTTTTCAATTCGGCTTCATACACTTCTTCTCTGAATTTTTGTTGGAGACTCCATTTCCTTTCCCTTTCTTCCATATTCTTCTGAATGGAACTGAGCATCCATTATTTGATTATTCCCCTGGGCTCCCATAGAGCTTTCACCGGGTTCTCTGAAATTTATATTCCTGATAGGGGGAGAGCTGGCCAATGGGGTTGAGAAATTTATAGGACTTCTATCCTCTTGTTCTCTGTCCTCTGCAAACATAAAGGTGTCCCCTTCTGGATGTGTTTCTGGATCTTCTTCTTCATGATCTGCAACCAGAAGGGTGTCCTCTTCTTGTCTTGCATTCTCATTTTCCTCTCTGGATTCTGCTTCTATTATAACCCTCTTTTTCTTTTGATTCCTAGGCCCTTCTTCGACTCAGTCAGTAGTGAGTGGCTGGGGCACTCTTCTTCTTCATCCCAAGATCCCTTCACACCAGCCCTCAAACATAGCCTTGTGATTGTCGATGGGTGAGGGATCAAACCCCTTTTATTACCCTCATGGTATCTCATTATTGAGTTTTCAATGACAGCTCCAGCATTAAGCTTGTACCCCTTGTATGGCATAGAAGTGGTGCTTCTTGTTCACGTCACAGGTGCATACATGCTTGGTAGGAACCATAACAGATGCCAGGAAGTAAAACCATACCTTTGCCTATTCTGTCAAATCCCCCCTGTTTATGGTCTTTTTCTCTCCTCTTCCTTGACCCCATTTCACTTTACCATCTATCAATTTTCTTGCAATCTTCTCACGGTTGGGTTAACTAACAATTTCTTGAATTTGGATCCATGCCTTTGCCCTTCCATTCCATAAACTTTGTTGATGGCTTCTACTCCATACGGAACCCAAACTCCTCTGACATAAACAGCGTTATCCTTCCTTCCCACCAGGTTGGAGTAGAACTTTCGAACTACTGCTGCGTATCCGGATCTTTGATGCTTGCAGAAGTTTCCCCAACCTCTTTATTCTATCATTTCCTTGAAAGGGGAGATGGGTTTGCTGAAACCTCTTTCTCCTATGACCCTTTACCCCGGCGTAGTGCTTTCCGGATAAGCCTCTTACGATCACAGTCGTCTTCCTCTCTTCTTCTTCTTCTTTTTCTTTTCCCCTTCTTGCCTGTTGCTTAGAAACTGTTTGAACTTCTGGTTGTTCCGACGGGAAGTTCTCCCTTGAGTTCAGTCTGAACTTCCCTTTAAATTTGAGTATACTCTTCCGTGATTAGCTCGGTTGGGATGAGAGTTGAAGGTTCGGCCATTTGAGAAATCGGACCGATTGGGAAGAAATTTGAATCTAGGGTTTGCAAGAATTGGAAAACCAGAGAGTAGGCGAAGATGAGGGGTTGTTTTTGCTTCAAGGAAGGAAATGGTGGTGGAGGGAGTTTCCCAGCGGTTGCAGATTGATCATTGTGGGCTCTTTATTCGCCGTTTATTAGCACTTGTCTAGACTTAAATTTGTTGTCATTGTGTCGCATCATTAAATTTCCCAGAGCGAAATTAAAAGTTGCCCTCTTGGCACACTTTTCTCTTGTGACTGTGTGTTTGTCATGACATAATTAAGCTGTGGGAGGACCATATATTAGCGTGATGCGACATTTGGCATTTCATGACATAGTTGAGTTGTCGCGACCCTCACCATTCTTTTGAAGGAATTGTTCTTGTCGTGACCCAAATGTTCTGTTGCGACCTCAATTTCTGTCGCGACATAACTTTTGGTCACGACACAGCCCATGTTCTTCCTTGATTACTTACTAAGTTACGGGCCACAATTTACGTAAGGCATAAAATCTAGTCATGACTTGTTGCACTTGCCCAAATTTAGTGATCGGGTGACTTTTCACTCCTTATTAAGTGCACATTCTTAGCATCCATGAAATCATTCCACACCTTAATTCAAACGCCATGTTCTATTCAATTTTCCTGAAATTTATGTAGGGATAAGTAACCCACTTTTTGAAGTTGCTTTATCACATGAAGTCTTCAGAGCGAATCCTGAGTTTGTTCCTTCTCACTGAGCGCCGATTCTACATGTCGACATCTTCGTAACAATTTAAAAAAAATGACAAAATTAATTTGATAAAATACTAACCTAGTAAGTCTTAACAAATCATGACTAGAACTACAGAAATTCAAAATGAGTAATAAAAGAAAATTTTCCAAAGTCTATATAAAGAAGCAAAAATATATATGGGTTGCCTCCCATGAGCTGCTCCGTTTTGAGTCCTTAGCTGGACTAGTTGTTTTAAGCTTTCTCTCTCTCAATTCACCAGCTGGAGTCCTTCCTTTTCTTTCTCCTTCTTGAGATCGTGCTTAGGTCTTTTGACCGCCGACTTTTAATTCTTCCCGGCTGCTCGATCATGAGTGTTCTTGCTCCAGGTGGTACATGACACCTGCTTGTGTATGGTCATCGGTTGTTTGATTTCAACTTCCTGGAAATAATCTCTAACTGGAGTTAAATAGCACACCGATCCCCGCTCTCAACTCTTTCCTGAATCCTTTGATCATTCCATTTCTTTGTCTCTGGTCTCTTGTATATTCTAGCATTATCATAGGCTTCATTTCTCGCTTCTTCCAAAGCCATTCGCAAAGCATTTCTTCCTTGCATTTTTTGAAATCGAAGTTCAGCTTCTGATGGACCACAATGCTTTGTATTCCGGCCAAGAGGGAGGCGACATGCCTGGCTAAATATCACTATGTGGCTGGGACATCCCCAATAGGAGTTTTGAATGTCATTCCAGAAGCCCAAAGTGCATCATCAAGTCGGAAGACCAATCTTTCCCGCTGAACTTACAGCCTTTTCCGTAACTTTTAATTTCCCTATTGGAAATTTCGCCATTCATTAGCTCGTGGTGATAAGCTGAAGCTCATTATATGCTCGATCCCATACCAAGCCATGAGCTTTGCAAATATTTTGTTTGCAAAGTGGTTTCATCACTAATGATAAGTCTTGGGTGTTCCGAACTGCCAAAAATGTTCTTTTCAAGAAAACTCACAACCGGTGAAGAAGGCCATTCCTCGATAAGACATTGCTTCCACCCATTTGGAAACATAATCTATTGCTAGCAATATATACAAGTTTCCAAATGATGGTGGAAAGGGTCCTATGCAATCTATCCCCCATACATCAAAAAATTGCACCACCAATATGCCTCGTAAGGGCATTTCATTTCTGCTGCTGATATTTCCAATCTTTGGCATCTATCACATAATTTGACCCATTCCCGCATAGCCTCTAAAGATAGCAATAACAAAATCCCGATCGAGTATCTTATGAGTCAGTTTCTTTCTCCGAAAAATGTCCCCATATGGTGATGCATGGCATTCATTTACAATCTTGCATTGTTCACTCTCCGCACACATCTTCTTATAATCATGTCAAGACTTCTTTAAATAGCAAAGGTCATCCCGCATGTAGTACTCATCACAATTCCGGAATCATTTTCTCGCTGGTAGCTGAATTCCGAAGGAACTACTCTACAAGCCAAATAATTCACGATATCAACATACCATGGGAGTTGGAATGACAATTGAAACAATTGCTCATCTGGGAAGTTCTATGTTAGTTCGGTCTCCTCCTCTTCTGCCTTGTTTCTTTCTACTCTGGACAAATGATCAACTATCACATTGTCACAACCCTTCTTATCTTTAATTTCCAGGTCAAACTCTTGTAGTAACAACACCCACCTTTATCGCCCTCGTTTGGCTTCTTCGACACAAATATTTGATTGCCGCGATGATCTCAGGTGAACTATAACATGGGATCCTAAAATATATGGCCTGAATTTCTCACAAGCAAAAAACTATGGCTAGCACTTCCTTTCGCAGTTGAATAGTTTTCAGCTTCATTGAAGGTTCTCGCTTAGCATAGTATATAACTCGAAGATCTTTTCTTTCTTTTGCCCCAATACAGCCCCATTGCGAAGTCACCGGCACCACACATTATTTCGACCCCGATCCTAACTGTGCAAACATGATTGGTGCTTCGAATCCAATTGATTCGATTTTCAAAGGCTACCTTGGTGTATCATCAAAACTAAAACCAGGTCTTTCTCCAATAATCTGCATAATGGTCTGGCTATTTTTGAGAAATCTTTGATGAATCTCCTATAGAATCCAACATGCCCCAAGAAACTCCATACCCTTTTTACTGTTGTGGGTGGTGCAAGAGTCTTGATAATCGATACCTTTGATTGGTCCACTTCTAGTCCAGTAGCAGAAATTTTATGACTAAGAACAATACCTTCTGTTACCATGAAATGGCACTTTTCCCGCCTGCTAGTCATTATCCTTTCAGATTCGCTAATCAAGCTCCGTGTTGTTTAGACAATGCTCAAAACCGGATCCATATAATCGTGAAGTCATCCATAAAAATCTCCATGACCTCCTCAACCAAATCCGAACATGGACATCATACACCTCCTCAAAGTAGTAGAGCATTGCACAAACCCAACAGATCCTTCCTCGAAGGCAAAGGTTCCATATGGGCATGTGAATGTGGCTTTCTTTGGCCTCGTGCAATGGAAATCGATTATAACCTAATACCCATCCAGAAACAAAAATGAGGGTGTCCTCGCTAACTCAGCCCAACACTGATCAATGAAGGCAACGGGAAATGATCCTTCCCGGTTGATGTGTTCAGCTTCCCAGAATCGACATACTCTCCATCCCGCCACCGGTTTTGCTTCGAATTAACTCATTTTTTTTTCATTTCGATCACAGCTGAACTCCACCTTTTTGGAACCACATGGACTGGCTAACTCCAAGGACTGTCCGGAGATTGCATATATAAAAACCAAGATTCAACCATTTGAGCACTTCCTTTCGACTACTTCTTTCATGATCAAGTTCACTTTCTTGATGTTCAATGATGGTTTTCAGATTTTCCTCCGCCAGCATTTTGTGCATGCATATTGATGGACTGATAATCTCTTTAATTCATCTATGGACCAAGCAATCGAACTCGATACCTTCAAAATATTCAGCAGCCTTCTCGTTATTCAAAGATCACCGAGTCTAAGAGGAGATAATCAATCGGCTTACTTTCGTAGCTCCAAGTAAGCATACTGCATTTATTCTTAGCAACTCTTTTAAAACTAGCCCTTCGTATCGTCTTTGATGAAATTCCTTCTCTTCATTATTGTCTCCATTGTCCATGCCGCTTTGTTTAAGACTCAACACCTTTTCGCTGGAGTACAAACTGATAAAAGTGGAAAATCGCATTAACACATTCATGATACTGAAATTCATCTCATTTTCATTGATGTGAAGTTTAGCATTACAATCATAATAACAATCAGAGTTGTTGAGATAAACATCATCTACTAACTTGTAATCTTTCCTATCTGTGTCTAAATTTTTCAAACTTTGGCTACACAGTTTCACCGCTTCTTCTCCAACCCTAAGAGTCAAAACTCCTTCAGATATCTACAGAAAAGCAAACATTGCAGAATGGCCTTCCTAGTAGCGCAGAAACTTGTGAATCTTCTTCCATGTCCGTAGATGATGAAGTTTGATTAAAGAAAATGAATTTCCCCACCTTTACAAGTACGTCTTCAATGACTCCTTCAGGTTTTACCATGGTTTTATCTGCCATTTGAAGAGTAACAATAGTGGGAGTAAGCTCCCCCAAACTTAATTTCGCAAACGCATAATGGCATTAAGCTTTATATCGGCACTCGAGTCACAAAGAGCCTTTGAAATTCAAATTCTCCAATGACGCAAGGAATGGTGGCTTTCCCCGGTCTTTTCATCTTTCGGTAAAGTCTTTTATCACAACACCGCAAGTAGCAAATGATTCACTACTCCTTCCTCTACAATTCTTTCTTCGCTCAAAATTTCTTCAGAATTCGGCATAAAGTTGCATTTCGCAGTTACCACTTCGTGAATGGCATGCTATTCCAAGTTCGGGAAAGTTTTCAAAACCTTGCGAACTCCGCTTCCTCTATCCTGACTTTTTGCGCTCTATGGGAATGGGACTGCAGCATAGAGTTGCGGGCTTCTTCTGCTTTTTTCTTCTTGTCATTGTCTCTTCTTCCTCTTTCCTTCTCCAAAGTGACTAGCATTTTCTAGGCTTCCTTCTCCCTTGTTGCCTTCTATCTTTCTCTGACTTTTCCTTCTAATTCTTCACTTCTAAGTCGCACAACCAGCATTTTTCGATTTTCTCAGGTCACTGAAAAGCATCTTTAATTTGATTCGCAGGTCGTGGCCGCTTTCCTATTTGTGTTTCCAAAGTTCTTGAGAGAGGCATAGGTCGTCTGGAAAATTCTGGAGAATTGGTTTCAAGCTTCCAATTCCTGCAAACTTTTGTTCATGAAGTTCAACAGCCTTTATTTTCCCCCCATGAATCGCAAAGATCTCGGTCTTCAAAGGTCCGAGCCTCTTGACCCCGATATTCATTTTCTGCCTCTCTCCCTGCTGGGCTGCTGGCTGAACTCCGTGGAGCATACCCTTGCTAAAAGTTTTGCCCATGTCTTGGGACGTGTTGTGCTCCTCCACCATAAGAGAAATTCTCATGGTTCCTTAATGCTGGGGTATAATGGGGTTAAGGTCAGTTAGGCTCAAATGATATGCTCTCTGCTCATTCAAATAGTTACCTCCTCCACCGCATACGAACCCTCTTCAACACGCCTCAAAGATTATCACCTTTCCTTCCACCGCACCTACCTCATTTGCAAGCAGCATTCTTTTATCCAACCGATGCATCAATGCATCCAGCCTGGGTCTCCATGGCGTACATCTTGTTCACCCAATCATTCCACTTCCAAGCTCACGCCGCTTCCCGAGGATCTCGAAGGAGTCTCTGCGTTGCACCTAGCAAGATCCTCGATCACCGCCTTGCTTCTTTCCTCGCTTCCGAATGCCCGCCGCAAGTCGCATCTATTATACCTTTTGAGGTATAATTCATGGAGTGGTAGAATATGTCCATTTGTGTCTTCGTGTCTATCCCAGGCATGGGACATCTCTTCAAGAAATTTCAGATTCTCCCAAGCAAGCAGGCACTCTCATCCTCCCTTGTTTGAAAGTAGTAATTTCCTTCGCTCGTAAGTGAGGGTGGAGGAAAGAATCTGCTCAAGTAAGCTTCCATCAACTCTTCCCATGTATTAACAGATCCATATGGTAGTGAGTCAAACCATGATGCAGCTATATCTCTTAAAAAGAATGGAAACAACTGCAGCTTAATGACTTCTGGTCTAACACCATTCAATTTAACCGTATTGACCATTCTCAGAAACCGTCCTAAGTGTTCATTGGGATCTCGCAGGTGACTGCGGAATTGGTTCTGCTGGACCATGGTGACGTATCATTGAGCTCAAAATCGCAAGATCTATACCGGGCCGCCTCACCGCGAGTATTCATCTCGATAACCGGTCTCCAAAGTCCTCCATAAAGGTTCCCTCTCGAGGTACTTCTGCTGCGAATTCCTGGTTGACTGCTCGAGTTACTCTTTCTTCTGCCATTTCTGCTATTTCTGCACTTTTAACCTTTCTTAGCCCTCTAAGTGTTCTCACACTTAAGTGTCTAGGTAACAATTCAGCTCCCCTCGTTTCGAGTGCATGAATTAACTCCTAAAATTATAATATACTGAGATCAAATGGAGTCAGTGATATCTAAAATTGTATTAAACATGAAAAGCTCTACAAAAATTTCAGTAGCTTGCTAAACTACTGCTGTTGAATCATATTTTTGCTAATTTTCTATTTTCTTTTTATAAATAATGTCCAAACTAGCATTTCGTTTTTTGGTCTGAATATTGATTCACCAAATTCTTTCGATCCCCGGCAACGACGGCAAAAACTTGTTCGTAGACCAAAATAACATATACAAATTTAAAGCGTTATCACCAAAGGACTATTATCTAATCCCCAACAATAATGCCATGAAACTTGTTTGTTGTGTTCCTTATCTATTTTATTAATTAAAAGAAGTTTCATCAAGGGTAAATCATTTTCTTTGTTGTTTTGATCCAGTATACTACAAGTGTACAGGTCGAACAAGTAGTAAATTGGATTTAAGTCCAGATATCGATCCCACAGAGATCTCAAGAATTCTCAATCAACTACCCTGACTACTCAAACTATATATACTATTGACTCGACAGTAATCGAATCACCGCAAACCTTAAAATAATAAAAACTAAGAAAAGTGACTTAATAACAAAATGAATTAAAACCGAAATTCTAAAATGACAAATCTGGGATCGACTCGCTTATCTTTTAAAGGGAGCATTGAAAATATCAAGTATTGTGAAACATCACCCCGCATTTCATCGTAATTTGCTTCATGAACTACATTTAAAACTACCCAAGGAATATGATAAGGCAATGATCTCTCCATATTCCACTGCTCATCATCTAATCTTCACTGTGTTTCTTTCAAGATAGTAAGATAACTACTTTTAATTTGGTCAGCTTTGTCTCGTATTTTTCTTTCTTCTTACTTCGACTTAAAACATGGACTCAGAAACCTTAGCTCCTATGATATAGTCATGGCTGGGTTTACACTTACTCGGGTTTCTCTTCCTCAAAATTAGAACAAATATCATTTCCTCGATTGTATCCTTGTTAACACCTGATTGAACTTATCGTTTCAAATCGAGGCAGAACTCTTCGCTTGTTTAAATTGATAAAGTCGTCCAACTCATTCGATTTCAAGGGAGAAGAGGAATTATCGATCTAAATTCAAAGAGCTGTTAGATCACTTCATTATCGTCTGAGATATCTTCTAGAAATTGTTCATCACTCAGACGCTTCTTCGTGTCACTCAGAGGGCCTCCTGGAAATCAGAGCATGAGACAATCCTATTATGGGTATAAGACACTGACATTGGGATCAATTACAGAATACTAAAAACCAGCAAGTAGGTTTACAAACTGAAGTTTAGTAGCATTTAATAAATTTATGCAGGAAAGATAAATTCTAACAACATAGTCGATTCAATGGAAGCTGGGTTTCTAAATCACAAGATTACACCCTACAATGGCTTGCTGATCAAGAAAACCATTGTAAATCGGAAACTGGTAGTCTGAATTCCAAAATTTGTCTGGAATTCAAACAACCTGTGCGCACTCAGAAATGGGGAGCCAGATCTTCAAATTTCTAATTAAAAGCTAACGTCTGTATCCAAATTAGAACAAAATGAACAAACTAATCTAAAAAAAAATAACAAATAAAAAATAAAAAAATGAAAATACAGGAGCCTTCAAAGAACCTGTGATCTTCTTGAATGCGCAAAGAGTCGCTTTCCTTCGTGAAAGTGTACCGCAGATTATCGGGTTCAAGTCAGCCCTAACTCGAAGGACTCTCGTGGATTTTGGGACACCGCCCATCGGCTGTTAACGTCGACTCTCGATTCTTTGTCGTGACCTCGTTCCCAGCTATGTCGATAAGCTTTATCCGGTCGCGACTTGCCTTTAGCATCTCAGGTCCGATGTCGCGACCACTCAATGATGTCGGCCAAATTCCTCTTTCTTTACAAATATGTCGCGGACTGGAATGATCGCCGACTTCAATTTCTTTACATTTGATGTCGCACTACGATTTCAACGCTATGGCATCTTCCGATGCAAAGGTTGATGTCGCGACTCTTAATGAGATGTCGCGACCTTCTTCCTTCTAACCGATGTCGACCAATGACGCCGCGACCTTGATTCCTTCAATCGATGTCTCGACCATCGAATGACGCCGCTGACTCTCAGTAACCGATGTCGCAAACCACTCAATGATGTCGCGACCTTCTTCTTTCGGGTACCGATGCTCCAGATCCACCGAATGAGGTCACGACCTCTTCCTTTTCAACCGATGTCGCGACTAATCGGCTTGAGGTCGCATCTTAATTCATAACCGGGAGTGTCGCAATCTGGAATGACGTCATTAATCTTTGATTCCTTTTCAACTCCATGTCGCGACCACTGAATGATGTCGCGACCTTCTTTCTTTGCAACTGATGTCGTGACCACTCAATGATGTCGCGACCTTCTTTCTTTGTAGAACCATGTCGAACATCAATGATGTCGCTGACCTTCTTCTTTGTAGCCGGATGTCGCGCGACTAATCAATGAGGCCGCGAATTCCTCTTTCCTTAAAGAACTGATGTCGCGGTATCACCTAACGAGGTCGCTAATTTTTAATTTCTTACTAACTGATGTCGCAACCTTGGAATGACGTTGCAACATTTTCTAATCTAGTGTTGATGTTGCAACCTCTTCTGAATGTCATAATTTCTAAGTTCGGCCTTAGAAGATCCAAGGCTGCAACTTCTTCTCCTCGTAAGGTCACGCACTTCCTTGCTCCATCGTAGACCACTTTAATTATGTCGCGACCTCGATGTGAATCTCATTATTGTCAAGTCGTCGCGACAACAGGTCCTTTCTTCCTCAGTAAAATTCTTCGTTGCAACATCGGCCCGCCGACATGTCATTCCTAATGCTCGCCGGGCTTCCTTTATCGCAATATCCTCTTTCTCTCAATCTCTCGCCGCATACGCTTTTAGTGAGTTATTCAACATTTCTGCACATAAATCAGTCTTTTTTAGATAGAAAGCAATCAGAAAAATGGACTGAAAATTGATGACTTTTAAGCTCATCAAAAACCTAGAGTGTATTGTTCCGCATCTCACTGCCGTGCGCCCACACACCTCAAGTGAAGGAGTACGGATCGCTAATTCTCGTACAGGGAGTTGTTTCAACCCTACTAATGTACTAAATCTCTTATAACACACTGGTATAGATCCGATCTTCACCTTTGATAATATGTGTTTGGCTGGGTTCCTTACGAAAATAAGATTTTTTGAAAAATTTTAAAACCTAATTCCACAAGGCTTTGATTTTATTTCCAAATTACTGAAGTACTGTGTCATTAGTAGCTTAGGTTCCCACCCACTCGAGGGATTATCCAAGTCTTTTCCTTACATTGGGGAGGATAACATATAGTTATCTCCCAAATCAATTCTTCATTTAGCTATAAAAACCTACCCTCAATAAATATTTGTCTTTAAAGTATTCACTTCTCATTAATGGTGTCAATCAGTAAAAACATGTCTCTCGACTCACCAATGTCATAAGTGATAAATTGAATAGAACATCATCGATCTTTGCATTGGCATCCACGAGCCTCGAAGCGCATCAAACATCAACCATTTAAGGTGACTCGAAGGAATCAAAACCTAGAGTCAAGGTTGAACCCACGACAATAGAATACCCGGCTTAAAAACATGAAAACCATTGGTTTGCAAATGGTTCCTTTGCCGAGTGCCCCGTTACTTCAAAGAGGGAGGAGATTTAGTCACTAATCCTCTGAGATATCATCCTCAGAGGGTGTTTAGCTAGTGAGAAAAAGAGAAAGAAAATGGAAGAAAAAGAAAGAAACGAGAGCTTCTTAAACAAGCTTCCCCCAAAAACTATTTTCAATCATTCAATAATGTCTATGCAAAGTCTTCTAAGGGCCTTACATACCACCAAACCCATTACAAACCCATTCTAATTCTCAGAAATATCTGACTCATGACACTACATGAGATAAGTAGGAAAGAAACCAAAATAAGAACAAAAGTCGGAATGCAAATGGTAGGAATTTTCCTGGGGTTCTAAGGGAATTTCGTAGCCTGTGAAATTTCGCGGGGAGGTTACTTGACGAAATTGGCAAGGTTGCTACTGCATCTTTCTTCTTCTAATTCGGCTTTTGCCTTCTTCTGCTCTAAAGCTCTGAATTGCTACTAATTTCTTCATGCTTTGAGCTCAATTCCCACCTTTGATATATATATAGCCTTTGAAAAAAAAAAAAAAAATTGATTAGTAGCATTGCTAGGTCCTTAACATGTCAACTCGGTCAATTAGGCTGATTACTACATAAAAAGTGCTCAAAACATGGAGTGTTAAGGGTGTGAATCAACACTATTTTCTTAGTAATCATTAGTTTTTGTCGTAACTTTTAATGAAGGAACAACAACACATTTAGCCTATAAATAGATGAATTTTGAGCACGAAGGTCACGACCTCTTAAACCATCAACCCTCACCTTCTTTGCAATTTCTTATATATTTGAAACCTAGATCCCCAAAGCCATATCCTAACAATGTCTGAGTCGTCGAACCTTATTCCTAACCTGAACGAAATGATGGAAAAATCTGTCGAGAGGGAGGAAGAAGCAATCCAAGCGACTGAAGCCAAAAAAGGGCAGGAAGAAGAAATAGCTAAAGCAAGAGCAGATGTCAAGCAATCAGTTGAAGAAACCAGAAAAATGAAAAAGGGAGCTGAAGAGGCTGGAATTGAGTGCAATGAGGAAAAAGAAAGCGACTAGGTTTTAGAGCTTGCCTATTTTTCCTAGAGGGACTAATTTCAGCACAGTGATTTCATAGGCAAAAGAGGTTTCAGCAAGTGGATCTCCCCCTTCCAAGAAGTTATTGAGAGCAAGGATGGTATCTTTTCTATGAGCATAAGGCTTTTGGATTCGTTGATGTGGTAAAGGAGTTCTAAGCGAATATGGTGGGAATGAAAGACAAGACAGTATATGTCAGATGGAAATGGATATCCTTCAGTAGGGAGTAGATAGACCAAACCTACAATTTGAAGTTCAAGAAATTGGTGAAGGAACTAGACTTCCAAAAGATTATAGATTTGCTAACTGAGGGCAAAGGAAAGTAGAATTCCACTAAAAAATAACCCCACATGAGTCCTTCGCAAGAGGAGCATTGATTGAACAAGCAAAGGTTTGGTTTTATCTCATTTGTTCAGTTATCTTACCGTCTAAGCATTTGAGTACCATAAGGGAAAGAAGGCGATGCGTTGTGCGTATATGGTTCGATGATGTTCGATTACAGTTGCGAGTGATTGTGGGATGGGCCTCATGCATCGCTGAAATCTGCTATGCGGGGTGTGGGAGATGGAGATTCGGGGTTCGCTCATGTTACCTGGGTGCAAAGCTAAGATGAAGTTACAAGAAAGGAAGAAGAGAGCATAGAAATCAATTAGATACATGTTAATAGTACATCTCAAGAGCAAGAACAGAGGTAGAACAATTTGAGCCCAATTCTGACCCTTTCCCCATATTTGAGACAAGTCCATCAGGAGCAAGATGGGAGCTCACAACATCAGGGTAGCAATATTCAATTGATGGAAATGTTACAAGCTATGAGACAAAGAGATGCAGGAAAGGGACATCCAGCTAAAAATCCAACTCCAACTCAGGGATGAGTACATGGATGCTGAGCTAAAAAGAAGAGACCAAAATCTAGAGGAAGCACTCGTATTGAGAGATGAAGAGTGGAAGAGTAGATGAGAAACCAGAGAGTGAGAACTTAGTGAAGAGCTCAGGGAAAGGGAAGATGCCTTCCTGTCAGATCAGCTTAGGAGGGACAATGAGCAAATAAAGATCATGAAGGCAAGAGAAGATGCCATGGAGAAGAATTTGTTGCAGAAGGAAAATGCCTTCGATTACCTCTATAAAAACATCAGAAGGAGATAAGGCTCGTCAAAGAGAAAAGGGACAAGGAAATGGAGGCCACCCAAAATTATAGGGAAAAGTGTTGGACATAAAGTTTAGATATGATCAACAACAATTTGGTAAAAATGTACTCTACCCAGGGTGAGTTTGAGGGAACTCTGAACTCTGTTGTGCAGAGACAAAATGATCTCATCAAACAAATGGTCCTTTCTATGGAGTGATATGCATTCAACAGAACTGAAGAAGGCAACAGGTCCAAGCAGCCACAAGTCCAGATTCCTGAGTTCTCTCCTTCTGTAACTGGTTACAAGGTTGAACCAATGAATCTGCACCCTTCCCATAGGCATGATAGAAGAAGAAAATAGCTTACCCTGTAGTTTCTTCCCCTTTTCCCTCTTTGTAACCAGATGTCTTACACCTAAAAACTTAAATGAAAAATCCTTTTCAAAAGTCAAGTGTCCAATTCTCATTTTGCATTTCAGGTGTTTTGTTTATATTTTCTTCGTTACTTTAACAATTGAAATTTTATGACTCTGTATGGCTCATGAATAATGGTAGCTTTACACTTAGGTCAATCACTTAATGGATGTGAATTGTTTGGTGTAATTGAAATGTTGATGGAATTAATTAGTTTCTATGTTAAATTTCTATGAATTGATTGGTTGATTTAAATAAGTTGTTAACTTATAAAGTAGCATAGCAACATATCAAGAAACTAAACAAGAATTTGATAGATGAATTGGGGTAGGATGAAATGAACTGAAAATGGAAAGTTGTAAGGATATTGATGAATGTGTTGAACTTCAAGAATAAGGAAGATTTCAACCAATTGATAGAACAAGTAAAAACTTTAATTCTGTTTTTGTAAACAGTTTAGTTATTATGAATCCTGATAAACACTACACATGCTCAAAAGTATCTCTGAAACAAATTGTGCTAAAGATTAGGAACATATTCTTGGATCTATCACAGTTAAATCTCTAAATGTCCTAGAACTTGTTAGATTATTAGTCAAGGTGAAATTCTAATCGATACCACTAACAGGAAATGATATAAGTCATTCTTAGAAGATTGAGCCTCTCAAAGCCTACCATTCTTATATGCATAAGCAAACACACTAGTTCCTTATTTGAGCCGATAGCCAATTTCATCATCATCCAGCAAATGAAAAGCCTGATCCTCCCTTGAACATAATCCTACAATAAAGAACCCTTGTTTGCCCAGATCACTTGACAAATACATCAATGATAAAAGAGGACAAGTTTGGGGGAATATTATTTCAAAATACATAGAATGATGAGAAGCGTTGAGACAGAAAAATCAATTGAGATGAGGAAAAATGAAAAAAATCTTTTAAAAAAAGTATCAAGGTGGAATGAGTTTGCTCTTGTAGCCTTTCTCCCTTAAACAATTAAGTTCTTAAGGGCGTTTCAACACCTAGTACTCTAATGCTAACTGGTATGGGAGTTACTAATCCAAAGTTTTTTAAGGGTGGTAGAAAGCTTAAAAAGACAAAACATTGCACTATTCCATAAACCTAGATAAAAGATGAAAAGTGGAAAAGCTTCTAAGATAAGGAAGTGAATTTATAGTCTGAATGTGGTCAAGAAAAATACCACAACAGAAAGTATGAAGAAAGATGCACCAAACTAAATGAGAGGTTAGAAAGTTGACATCAATGGAAAGATCAAGAATGCATAAGGAAGACAAGTGTGTCAAGTTGTAAGTGAAATCTAGGTAAAAGTGAGCCTAAATTATCCTATTATCTACCCAATTACCTAAGCCTCACATTATAAGCCTAAAAGACCTAATTGATTCTGAAGGTGGTCTATGCTTACATTAGTGGAGATTAATATGACAAACAAGAATATGGGGCTTTAAAAACTAAAGGAGAATTATATTATCTAAGTAATAACCCTGAAGATTAACTAATCTGCTAAGGAAGAAAAGAGAAGACCATCACACACTCACAAATCATGGTTAAATAATTGAATTGTTTACACTATAGAAATTATTTGACTTTTTAGTGAACTTAATTGAAAATCTTCCTAATTCTAGATTGGAAACATGTTTAGAAATAATTTTACAATTAACTTTTGTTTCCTACCAAATTATTGATTCAACAGAAAAATGTCCTTAAAAATAAAAACTCAATTATTTGAGGACAAACAAAATTTTCTTTTCTTTCCTCCGGGATAAGCAAAACTTTATGTTTGGGGGAATTTGATGAGTCCTAAACTCATCTATTTTTAATCCATTTTCTGGCATATTTTTAGAAGTTTATGATTCATTTAAATGCTTAATTATGGAATATTCACCGACTTTTTGTTTTGCAAGGTTTCAAATGAAAAAAAGATAATTCCAAACAAGAAAGCGTAGTGTCAGCTCGGGCAGACTCCTCTGGTCGTGACATAGCTTCTGTAATGTCACACAGATCCCATAGAACAAGCAAAAGTTAAGTGGTCGCAAACAAGGATCAGTTTAAACTTAAGATCGCCGCAGCGATAGTTTTTAGATAGATCAAGATTCGTCACGGGCCAATTGATTTTTATGTCGCAACAAAGCGGAGAAGTTCATGGAGAAGAATGTCGCGACATTCCTTACTCTGTCATGACATTGATGAAGCAAAAGGTAGCAGAATTTTGTCACGACACTTCACAATTTTGTCACAACATAAAGAAATGAAGATATCATATGACCTCTGTCGCGACAAAATACAACTTTATCACGATGCAAAAGCCAGCAAAACAATGAGACCCGCCAAGACAATGCTTGACAGTTTTCCACGCTATACGATACATTTCAGTTTATGACCAAATCAAGGCAGATTATATGTCACGACAGAAGAAAACTATGTCGCGACACAATATTAAGAGTCAGTAATGAAAGATAAGAAAACTTTGTCGCGACAGAGAAATTTTATGTTGCTACAAACACAACATGAGGTTGAAGTGAACTCTGTCACGACAAAGACGGATATTATCGTGATAGAAGTTAAGAAGAATTACAAGAAGAATGTTGTGACACGGAGACTTATGTTGCGACATGATAAAGAACTCAAGGCAAAAATCTCTGCTGCGACAAAAGAAGATTACGTCACGACAATAAAAATTTCTGAGTAAGAGATTTCTGTCGCGATAAAGAAGTTTTATGTCGCAACAAAAAATGGAAGAGACATGAGACCAACCAAGACAATTTTGTCGAGACAAAGGTTTCAATGTTGCAACAAACAATTCATCCAGTGACAAAGCTCAAAGAAGAAAATATGTCACGACATCTTCAGATTCCATCGCGACACAGAGTTTAGTCTCAATAGTGCAAGCCAACAAGACTCTATCATAACAAAGAAAAAGCCTGTCGTGATAAAAGATCCATGCTATTGTGAAAAACTCTATCGTGACAAAAGAAATTAGTTCGCGACAAAGGTTGAGAAGAACCACAAAATAATGTCGTAACATAGCAAAGAATGTTGCAACAAAGTTGAAGAGCTTTAGGAAGAAACTTCTGTAGAGACAAAAGAAAACTATGTCACAACAAAAGATGAAGAGGAGTGAATAGAAGATTATAGCGACACAGTCAGAATGGGAAAAAGTTAACTTATGTCGAGACATTCTAAAACTCTTTCGCGACATAAAACAAGCAAAAGACTAAGAAACTCTATTGTGACAAAAAAATTCTATGTCGCGACACAAAGCAATGCAGTAGAAGGAAACTCAGTCACGACAAAGAAGTTTTATGTCGCGACATATTATTCAAATATTCAAGCTGCAAGGCACCCAAGGATTGTCGTGAGGCAATACACCTCTGTTGTGACAAGAACAAGACTGCTTCAACATAACTCTCTAGCAACATAGAAAACTTTGTCGCAACAAAGTGCAAGAAAAGGGCATAAAATTATATCGCGACAAAAAATGCAAGCCACGACAAGAGCTGGGAACAAAGATGCCAACTATGTCGCGACATAATTTTCTTTGTCACAACAAAGTTACCATTTGGGCCATAATTTTTTAGGATCCACTATTTATTCCTTGAAGTGCGGCCTATCATTTGAAAATTTATAAATATAGGCATCAAGGGCACTATGCGTAGCTTCCGCCAAACCAAGAATTTCTTGGTAGCTGGAGACTCTTTGTATATTATTTCTCTTTTATTTTTATTTTCTTTCATTTAGTTTTAGAGTAGCATTTTAGTTAGTTCTTTTCGGGATTGAATTTGATATGGTGTGAAGTTTCGAGCTGGGTTTGTTGTAAAATTTTGTTATTGTTTCGATGAATGAATTCGAAATTTTATTGAGTTCACTATTTCAATTGCTGTACTCGTGAATTTACCTGATCAATTAGTCACAGTTATTTGTGATCCAATTTTGAAAAATTGAGCTCCATTTGGGAATGGATTGATGTTGATTATTATTTTTTGCTCAACTTGAAAGATGGTCATAGTTCAAAATTTTGGATTTATTTAATTTGTATTGTTCTTGAAGCTACTTATTCAAAATATTAGTAGCGTGTACCTTTAAAAGGATCGTATCTTTACTCTAATTTCCAGAACCCTGAGTGACACAAATATGAGATTCTCAGAGTATGGACCCGTTACTGGGGGTATGTTAGACCAATATAATGGAACCACTCGAACTCGAAAGATCACTGAGGATCACTAACTTACTTATGGTGTGAGGATAGTTGGATGATGTATCAATTTCATTGATCAGAGGTTTCTCATCAATCTGATGAGAGGATCTTGATATCATGTTAGCATAGTAATCAAGGAGATAGAGAATCTTATCAAATTCGATGGATTAGTTGCCAATTAGATTAGAGAATGCTTGCAATATCCTGTCTATAGGGGCAAGAAGTCTTCAGTCCTAAGAAATAAGTATGCAGTACTGAAAAGGAAAAATACCCAAATATGAGAAAGAGGTTTATATTCTACAAGTAACTAATTAGACTCATGTATCCGAAAGGATCACGAATCTCTAATTAGTGAAATGTACAGTGTATGGAGAAATCCAATCCATACTACGTTGCATATTTGACAAGTTCAGATTTCAAACTAATGGTTGAACTATGTTATAAAATGATGCAGAAATTCATAATTAGACATTGAACTATATCCCAATGTTACTTACCCAGTGAACTTACCAATCCAATTATTTTGAAAATTCTTTATACATAGTTATAGAGTTTTATTGAGTTTTATTTTCCTCCGGTTTAGAATCAAACCATTTTTAAATTTGGAGTTCAAATAGTAAGAATCTTAAGTAGATGGGGTAATTGATGTTTAGATTTTTCATCAATCCTCATGGGAAGGATATCTGGACTTAAATCCATTTTATTACTTGGATGACTTATGCACTTGCAGTGATCTACACTAAAATCATTTTTTAATGGATCCCTTTTACAAAAAGGGTTAAGCACATGTTTTTATCAAATTTAGTAAAACAAGTTTTTGGCATTCTAGCTGGGGACTAAAAGTTCTTTGGATGGAACTACTGAATACTTCATATTTTGGTCTATACAAAAATCAGTTAATCAAGTTTATGGCGTTGTTACCAGGGACTAAAAAGTCTTTGGATGGAACTGCTGAATACCTCATATTTTAGTCTATACAAAAATTAGTCAATCAAGTTTACCCCATTCATCTTTATAGTCCCACACAACAAGAAAATTTGACAGGTGTTCATTTAGATCTTCCGAAGAATGGTCTCCAAACTATTGCTATTCTACCATCGATACCATATTAGGCTTCCACTCAAAATTGATTGAATTGATAAACTGTTGTCGAATTCCAGAATAGTTATCATTCAACATCGATTTCCAATAAGCACCCAAAGTAGGTTCTCTCAAATTACACATTTCATTGTGATCACTATGCCCTTCATTGTACGCATAAGAATTACGGTCTCCTTAAGTCTCATCCATATTTAGTTCTTATCTATTTGACATTCTTTGATTTTCTTTTTAGTGTTCTCTCTATTTCTGAATCAAATGGCAGCAAGTCTGAATTTCTTCTCCACATACAATTAAGTATCTATATTAAAAAAGAAATGCTATAACACAAAATAAGTAAAATAAAAACAAAGATAAAAACAAAGAAAATATTCAGAACTTTGAAAATTTTGCTCAAATTAGAAAATTTCACTTTCAATAGAATATTAATCCAAATGTCTTAACCATCGTTCCCTAGAAATAGTGCAAAAAAGTTGTTAAGGTGGTGTGCGTGTATAAAAAGTGTACAACCTAAAAATATTGCAAAAGCACGGACCATACAAGTAGTAAGTAGACTAGCAAGTCCGAATGTCGATCCCATAGGGAAGGTAGGTCTAAACGGGACTAAATACCCTTACTACTTGATTCTTTCACTATCCAAGCTATCGATTCTTGATAAGAGTAAAACTAAATTACACTAAAACTAAACAAAAATTGGGGGAATGGGGTCATGTGAAGATTTCTAAAGAAAATAAGATTTTTGAATAATAAGACTCAAGGTAAAAACACTAGGGTTGGTTGCTTCGATTAATGCGTATGGTTCATATTCGATAAAAGCAAATAATGTGAATTCTTGCTTTTGCTATCTCAAGGGAGATTGGTATAAGATTATCACTCTCATGACTCACCTCAATTTCTCACACTAAATCATCTATTCACTGCTAGGTCCTTCTAGGGGATTGACTACAATACTTTTCTAAGGCAAATTTCCCTTAGGTATTCTATTGGTCACCGCTATGTCCTTATAATAGGACAAACCATAGTTGTAGCAGATTTGATCACCGCTAGGTCCTTATAATAGGAAAAACCATAGTTGTAGCAGATTTGATCACCGCTAGGTCCTTACAAATCTAGTACAATGCTCAATTGGTTCTATTTCCTAATAAAATCCATTTAGTACTAGTCATTGCAAATTTCCTAAACTTCTATGATTATATTGAGTTAATTTTACCAATTGGAATATGTTTTGAAAACTTGGTCAAGGCCTTGGGTCAATTTCCAACTTCAATCTAGAAACCTTAGGTCAATCTTTCCTAATATAGGTCTCAAACACAAGTTCTAACACATTTCAATCAACAAACATAAAAAAAAAAAAACAAACTTTCACAAAATCATTCTAAAATTATATATAAACCAAGCATTAATGTATACAACCAACCCTAGAGGATGATTTAGTTCATGATTATAACTATCATATCATCCAAAATCTTGATTACATATCAAAATAAAGAAATAAATGAGAAAGAGATAAGGTTAGTGATATAAAACAATATGAGCTAAGAAGCTCTCCAACCAATCCTATGCTATAAACACCCTCTAAATAGTTGATTCTTCAAGTTGGATCCAAGCCATTGAAAGATCAACACAAAAACTCTAGCAATCCAAGTTTAGGGCCAAGAACTCCAAGAAACTCCAAAAACCCCAAAAGATGAGGAAGTCTCTCAAAAATTGCGTCGTAGCCTAAATTATTGTCCTCCTATCATTATTACAACTTATTCTTTAAATACCCTTGGAAAATGGGACAAAAAATGGGCCAAAAACTGGTTGACTGATAACATATAACCAAATTGTTCTTGTTTGAACAAGTATTGTGATACTGCTACCATGGACTGACTAAAATCCCCTGCAACTGTACCCCAAAAACTTGATTGTTTAAACTAGTTTTCTGCTTTTGTCTATCATAATCTATTTATAAATTCAATTTGGTCAATATCACTGTAAGTGCACAAGTCAACAAGTAATAAAGTGGATTACAAGTCCAGATATCATTTCCACAGGGATTGATAAGAAAATTTAAATATCAATTACCCCTACTACTCAAGAACATCACTAGTTGAACCTTTATTTTACTGAGTTGATTAACTAATATAACTGAAATAATAATGTTTTTGGTATATTTTGCTTTATATGAAAAAGATGTTCAAATTTAAATGAACCAAAAGTTTCACTGAGGAGTAATAAACATTGGGATGGGATCAGCAGTCTGGTCATCAATTTGCATTTGTTCATATACAACATAATTTTGGGTTAATTCTGGATTTGTCTATGAGCATAGTAGTAGAGCCTTGAAATACCTTCAACCACTATACATTTAACTATTTAGATCATAATATTCCTAAACCAGGTCAATGTGTCTAAATAGCTACTTTTAGGATCTGATTCTCTTTAAGAATGGGTTGCCTTTCCTAAACTAGTACTAATCAACAATTTCTTAGGGCTGAGGTTGACTTGCCCCCATAGATAGGGTAACATAAGCCTTGTTCAAAGTAATTGGTACCTCAATCTGCACTTTGAATAGAATAATCACTTCCAACAATAGAAGAATAAACATTCTTTCAAACTTGGATGAAACCTCTAAGCATTAAACTAACAAATCACCATATGGTCCTTATGCCTCGGGTACACACTTCTGTTGTCACTCAGAAGGGAACCTTGAAGTTAGAGGTTAGAAAATCACTTGTAATTCATCACCTTTGATTCATCATAGTGATACTCAGAGTTTTTTAGTTCTAATGGTATCAATCTAATATAACCCCAAAGCTACTGCTCTTTGCTCTCATGAACATCTTCTCTCTATCACTCAGAGGCATCCTATACATCAAAGCTTAGATACAAAATCTTTTCTAGGTATAATATTGATGAGTCTCATATGTTTTTAAGCCCTTTTTTTCAAGAATATTCTAGGATTAAAAGTTCAAATTAATGTAAAATTATGGAGCTTTCACCCATATTTATGCTTTGTAAGAAATTCATGAAAAGAAGTAGAATTCAGCATAAAAAGGAGCATAAATCAACGTTGTGCAAAAAAATGGCAATGTCATGACATCAAATTTCCAATGTCGCGACATTATATGAAAAAGGTCTTGACACTACTACAATGTCGCGACATAGCTGCAAAATTAGCTGAATAGGGGAAAGCAAAGATATGACAATGTCGCAACATCATTACGACATTGAGGCGACATCAAGTTAATGTTGCAACAGCACAACTCAATGTTGTTACATCAAAAGCAGCCCCAACAATCAGGCTATAGCAGCCATCCAATGTTGCAGCATTATCCAAACATGGATACGACATTAACTGCAATGGGAAGAACTGAATTGTTTAACCAGTGAAGACATCAGTTGAACGTTGTCACAACATCAAAGCAATGTTGTGACATCAAATGAAAGTAGAATGAGAAGTTAACTGATCAATGTCACGACATCAATAGCAGGACTAACGGGCAATGTCGCGACATTAGCCAAGGCTTGAACACTGGAGATCTAAACATCCAATGTCTCAACATAGGATTCGTGATGTCGCGACTTCATATCAAAGTAGTCTGGGTGGTGAGACCAGTCCAATGTCGCGACATCAGCTACGACATTGGTAGAGGGCTTAAGAACAACAAGATTTAATGTCGTGACATCACAGTATAGCCCTAACATTAGCTCAAGGCAGTCAAGGTGGAAGTTAATTGACCAAATGTCACGACATCAACTGACGTAAGTAGAGTTGGAAATCAATGTCGCGACATCATAAAGTAACCTCAACATTCAAGAGTAATGTCGAGACATCAACTCAATGTCGCAATACTAGAAAGATAGTTTCGTGACATCAGAAATGTCTTAGACAAGGAAGAGCAGAAGAATGAAATGTCGTGACATAGCCACGACATCAGGATAAGGCCTCAATGTTGAATATTTAATGGGAACAATGTCATGACATTAACAAATGACTTATCAACAATGTCGCAACATCAGGGCAAGAATGTAATAGCAAAGGCCTCAGTAAGCTATGTCGCGACATCAAATCAGTGTCGCAACATCAATTAAATGTCGCGACATTAGAGCAAAGGCATATTTTGTTTTTGCTTTTTTTTCTTTTTTTCTTCTCTAATTTTCATTTTTAGAATTAGAGTAGTAGAGTTGAGTTACAATATTGAGCTAAGATATTTGAATATCAAGCTCCATTACTTTCTGAACTTGAAGGGAGGCTGGAAACATTTCTAGAAACCTTTTTCTTTGATTTTTTTATTACAGTTTCAATGAATTTGTTTAAACAAGTAGTCATTGTTTTTTGTGATTCAGTTATGGAAGGCTAAGATCCCTCTAGGAAGGGATTGGTTTTTTTATTATCATATTGTAGTTGATCTAATTGGTGCTTTTCTTTTAATGAACTGTTCTAAGTATCAGTGGATTATACCCAAAAAGAGTTGTATCTATGCTTTGTTTTCAAGGATGCCTCTGAGTAACATAAAAGGATGTTTCTGAGAGAAAAGAGCAATAACTTGGGAATATGCTAAATTGATGCTCTTGGAACTAATAAACTCTAAATATCAATGTGATTAATCATAGGTAATGTTCTAACCTCTGACTTCAAGGTTCCCTTTTGAGTGATAGTAGAAGTGTGTTCTCGAGGCACAAGGGCCACCTAGTGATTTATTAGTTTAATACTCAGAGGTTTCATCTCAGTTTGGAAGAATGTTTATTCTTTTGTTTTTGGATGTGATTATTCTGATCATAGTGAATATTGAGGTATCAATTACATTGGAGAAGGCTTGTTTTACCCTGTCTATGGGGGCAAGTTGACTTCAGTCTTGAGAAATGGTTGATTAGTACTGGTTTAGGAAAGACAACCAAATCTTAAAGGGACTTAGATCCTAAAAGTAGCTGTTTAGACACATGATGTCCTGGTTTAGGAACATGGAGATCTAAATGGTGAAATGCATAGTGGTTGAAGGTATTTCAATGACCATACTAATATGCTCTTGGACAAATCTAGGATTCAAGCCCATAACTATTGTTGTTTTTTAACAATATGTAAACTAATGACTAGAATACTAATCCATTCCCAGTGTTTATTAAATCTCAGTGAAACCTTTAATTCAGATTTAAACATCTTTTCAATTAAATAAAAATAGAGAAAAACATTGTTATTTTCGTTTTTTTTCAATTAGTTTACACTCATGGAAACAGAAGTTCAAATAGTGATGTTCTTAAGTAGTATGGGTACTTGATCTTTAAATTTTTTCATTGATCCCTATGGGAACGATATTTGGACTTTACAATCCACTTTATTATTTCTTGACCTGTGCACTTGCAGTGATGCATACCAAATTGAATGAATAAATAAGATTGAAGTAAAAAGAAGCAGAACTCTGGTCTGAGCAACAAGTTTTTGGGTGCAATTATAGGGGACTTTAGTCAGTCTCTAGCAGTAGTATCACAATACTTGTTCTAAATTAGGCATCAACAATTTCCTTTAGAACACTTCTCTAACAAACTCCCACTTACGCTAAAGCCAATTTCCTTTATATCTCATACCTTAGGCAAGTAGATGTGAATTATAGTTCTTCTAGGGAAGTGGCTTAGCCAAGAGATCAAACAAATTCTGACCAGTGGGCTTATCTTTATCTTTACATCACGATCACCAAAGATTTCTCAAATTTAATGGCATCACCTCTTAGCACTGCCTAGGACCTTTGATGCAGACTGGTTCCTTTTGCTACAATGGTTCCATTTTCATCTCACCAAGTACACACATCGAATCAACAAATCTAGTGGATCTCTCCTAGTTCGGCAAATAATCACTTTGATCCAAACCACTTCCCGCTGCCATCTAAGTAACTATGCATTTTGATTCAGTTATAGAATCCACAATCATTTTGTTAGGCCCTTTTTGTAAGCACTAAACACTCACCGCAAGTATACGGATTGTACAAGTAATATAAGCCTTTCAATTTAAAAACCAAGATATATTCCCATAAAGATTTTTGGTTTTCAAGGGGGATTGAGTACCCCAACTACTTGCTTAATTCACTATATGAGTGTCTCAATAAGTTGATTGTGAAATTATCAAACTTAACTAAAAGTAAAGCTTAACAAAAACAGAGAATGTTTTAATGAAACTGGATGTAGCTGCTTAAAACTCAGGGAAAGAAACTTATATAGGAACTAGGGTTGATTATCATTTGTGATGTTTAATGATTCATCTTCATAAAGTTCAGGTTCGTTCATTTATAACTTGAATTGGTCCTAGGAATTAATACAAGGATCCCACTCTTGTGTTCCCTCTTTTGTTTTCTCGTACTATCAACCTATTCACAGTTACGTCCTTCTAGACCGATAGGACGATACATTTCAAAAGGCGCTCTATTGGTCACAGTTACGTTCTTACAATAGAATATCCTGGAACAAGCTCGGATTGGTAAAAGTTACGTTCTTGAAATCCTTGCTTAATGCATTTAGTGTCCCCTCCTAGTGAAATCCACTTAGTACTAGACTTTTCTAATTCCCTAAGTGTCTTTAACTAGGTTATTTAGCATCCAAGTTAACTAATCTACACCTTAAGAGAATTGGAACTAGATTTAAGGGCGTAATGCGCACGTCACTAGGAATACCCTTGTAAAAGGATCGAATATCCAATTCTCAGTAAGGATTAATCAATTATAACCATAATATTCCAAGGATCTAACACTAAACACAACAAAACAATAGATCAAAAAGTCAATCAAAGATTAGACAAAAATCAGCATCATATCTAATAACCAACCCCATAGATATTTATCCTAACATTTTAGCAAACAAAATCCAAATATTCATGTTAAGATCATACAGAAATCTGTAGACAATAAAAGATGAGAGAGATAGAAATACAAAAAAAAAAAGGTTTAATAGGAACATCTTTTCAATACTAGACTCTGAGCTAAAAATAACAAGTTCTAGGTTGGAATGTCACGTGGTGGCAACTGTAAATGACCTGTGGTCACGACCACGTCGAAAAATGGACATCATCAATCATAGGAACAGGGGTTATGGTCGCAACCAAACCGAGTCCTGGTTCTTCAGTTGATGGCAGGAATAGCTATGGTCACAACCCTACCAAGCTTTGGTCTTCTCAACCTACTGCAGGTGTGTCTGTGGTTGCGACCATGCTGCATGTTGTATCCTCAGTCTTCTGCAAGGTAAGCTACGACCGCCACCACACCGAACAAGCTTCTGCACAGTCTTCTCTTTTGTTTGCCTCTATGGTCGTGACCATAAACTTATGGTCACAACCACACCTTCTTCACTACATAACTTCCTCATTTATTCATCAAATTGATTTCCTTTTGTCTCATTTTCTTTGTTTCTACAAAATACACCAAGAAAGAAGGTTAGGCATAAAAATAACTAAAAGGATCTTAGTTAGCATCAAAATTATGAATTGTGCTATATTTTTCACTATGTAAAGATAACCTAAAACACACCTAACAAATTCCCCCAAACTTAGTCTTTTTCTTGTCCTCAAGCAAAGTAATGGCATAATCCTCTTTTCGCAATTATTTGACAGGTTGAGCATGTATTGATATTTTAAATGATAACCTGGCTCAGGGACTTCTACCTTCATGCCACACAAAGAAAATTTAGAGATAGATTTTTCAAAAATAATAAATCAATCATAAGTTGAACAACCTAGACCACATTTCTTAAGTGTGTTTGTGAAGCCTCTCCTCTCTAGTCAATTGCAGTCCAGATGTAGTTAGATGAGTATGAGTGGAATGGGATCTCTCACTCACTTGGTGAGTGTGTGGGACTTCATAGGCTTGTTGGGCATATCAATCTCCACTAATGTAGGCAATGCACAACACTTAGAATCAACTAGGTCTTTACAAGCCAGAATGTGATGTTAGGTATGGGCACAAATAAGTCATTTAGGCTTAGTTCATCTAAAACTACATATTTCCTTTTTCTGCAGACTTAATCGTCTAACTGGATCCTCACTACATTCTTGCAACGCTCTCGCGCTCCCTCCAAACTTAGCTCTTTTGCATCTTTTCACCACATAGAGTCTCCCCCAAACTTGCATGATTCTCACTATTTTCACCATTTTTTTTCCATCAAACCAAGTCTTTATTTCTTTTTCTTATAAAGGTATGGAGTAGTGCGATGCTTGACCTTCTTAAGATTTATACTTGCCCTTAACGAACTTTAGGTCAGTAACTCCTAGACCAGTTGGCCTTAGGGTACTAGGTGTAGAACACCTCTAAGAACTTACATGTTCAAGGTAAGAAGGCTACAAGGTCAAACAACCCCACCTTGTAATTCTTTCTTTTTCTTCTTTTTGTTTCTTTTTCCATTTTTTTTCTTTTTCTACCCCTAACCTCTTTTGCTTTCCATTCATCACACATCCACTTCAACCAAACCCCCAATTCAATCTATGAGTCTTCACAAGATATACTTTAACAACTACATGTTAAGGTAAATATGGGATTTTGACTAAAGGGCATTCAATGCAAAGGTTCAAAGGGTTCTTTCTAAGCTTTCAAGACATAAAATGGCTAATAAGGCTCAATGTCTAGTGACTATGGGTTAATGCATATAATGGTTAACTAGAAAGGATCAACCAGTCAAAGGATGGCCTATATCATTTCCTAATTGTTATGTTGCCTAGGATTTCACCTCGAGTGATAATTGAACAAGTTCTAGAGTCTTGAGATCAAAAAGAATGAAATTCACCTAATTCTTCTCTAAACCTAGCACTATTGACTAAGAAGAGTACATGACTTGTGCTCAAAATACAAAGAACGTATGGTCTGATCTATAACTCATGGTCAACACATTATGCTTTACTTTCAATTATATCTCATTTTTTTCATGCGAAAAAAAGTTCAATCAATTTCTCATCATAGGAAGCCCTTCTTCTCAACACAACTAAAACACAAACACTTTCAAATCTTTTTGAAATTTTCAAACTTTTTCAAATTTTTAGAGAATTTTCAAATTTCTTCATGAATTATATCCTAAAACATACCATATGGAAGATCAATAACTCTCACAAACAATGATTCATGACAATTTCCATTCACATAATCAAACCATAAGCATTCTTATAAGACATTCAATTCCAATGAAAAACAATACTACATAAACACAAACTACAATTATCCCATTAAAATAAACAAATTGCTTAATCAAATGTAAACAAGGGAACAAAAAACTCCTCTTCATAGAAGTGTAGAAGCTGCCTCAAAATTTCTTTGATTCTAACTCTGAATCTGAACTCTAGCATAGGTCACATGCTGGTACAACTGGAGGCCATGCAAGTGTTGGAATCCAACGATAAGAAAACGCAGCGGAAAAAAAAAATAACGTTGAACTGGATCAGGATCCAAGTGGTTTGATGAAACTAAACAATGAATTAAGGAAATCCGGATCTTACCTCTTATAGACCGAACCCTTTTCGACTACTGCGGATTTGCTTGATCACACACACGCTGAAACACAAACAAAACTCCTTCTAGAAATGATCCAGCAGCAACAAGCTAGGACGATGTAGTGTGCAAATGCCCTCTAAAGGTATCCACACGAATAGCTAATGGATGTGGGATAGGGATGCTGAAGACCTTACGATAAGTGCTCATTCCACAAACCAAAGACACCTTAGTATCTTCTAAACTCTAAAAGAATTCTCTCTCAAAAACCGCCCACTTCAAAAGAACCACCTACTTTTAGATGATAAACCTCATATTTATATCAAGCCTCCCAAACCCTTTTATTAAAACGAATTTAAACCAAATTCCATTAACTATTAATGGGATTGAGATTGGGCATAATCATGGGCTAAAGATAGAGCCTTTCTAACATCCCATTATAAATACTCTTATGTGTGACTTATAGGTTCACTCACGTTGCGCGGCCCAAATCATATTCTAAGCCCGCAAGTTATAATCGGGTCTCTAGAAAGACATTATAACTACCCAAATCAAGTGAATTGATGACTCAAAAACCTACCACAAGATGATATTAGTCATTTTTCACACGATGTCTCGACACGCCATCAAAGCATGGATGAAGTCATCTTTTATACAACTTAATCATTTCTTTGATTCTCAAGTAGATCGTAATTAAACAAATGATATTGATAACTCCTATCACCTCATTCGAGCACGCCTACGCATTTCTCTTTCGGCCTCACTTATCAAGAGGCCAATGTGACATCTCACTCAATTAAGAGGCACAAATTCCTTCACTATCACCACATTCCTCCACATGATTTATCGTGATGCTCAACCATAGCCTGTATTACTATCCGTTAAGACGCCATTGAGCTACGCCAAGACACGGTCTCTCATGTAGGAATCCACAGAATTCAGTTTAAGGACTCAAATACCACTACTAGAATGAGAATTACTTATGACATAATTCATGTAGTATTTCTCATAGCAGGTCAGCCCAATAACATAAACTTAACATGTATTTATGTTCTGAGTAATATCTTATGTTCATGACCAGCAAAACGTGGTCTTTTCTCATAAAACATAATAGTCTTACTTCATTATTATTCCCACAATAATGATTGACTATGGACTATTTAGACAAGTGTTCTTATGCCTTAAGGTTTTACTATCAAGTCACATACTTGATGACATAAAGTGGAGCCAACTATTCAAGGATCTGATTTTATCAAGTTAAACCACAATTTAAATAACAAGATAAAATGATAAATGCCTCATGTATATAAACATATAATGACATTTCAATGTATATGCCACTAGGTTAGAGCGGCTATCACTAACGGCCTCCCACTTTCCCTAAGTCCAATCGTGCATAAATCGGCCTATCGATTCAGTATGACTATCATGCTTTGACTGTGGAAGAGGTTTGGTCAAAGGATCAACAACATTGTCAATGTGTATGGAACTCCTACATATTTTACCATCCTCTCAAAGATCTCACGAATGAGGTGGAAACGCCTCGAGTATGTGCTCGACTTCATGATGTGATTCCAGCTCCTTGTACTCGGGAAAGCAATAGCCCAATTATTGTCACAATAGACGCCCATCGGGTTTGTAATGCAGGAACAACACCCGCCTAAAAACAAAATTTTTTGATCCAACCGGCTTCCTAAATGCATCCCATTACACTATGTATCAAAGATCGGTCTTGTTTAGAACTTCTCCAAATTTCACAAAGACTCCATTCAAACAAAACACAAAATCAGATTGCAATCTAAAGTCATCTAAGTCATACTAAAAACCAGCATTGGGATAACCACTTATAACTAGTTTCGTCTAATTATAGATCAAAAAATATCCTGGGCTTCTTCTCAAGTACTTAAGGATATTCTTGACTGCTATCCAGTGACATTCACCTGGATCTAATTGGAATCTACTTGTCATGCTTAAGGCATAGGAGACATCAGGTTAGGTGCAAAGCATGGCATACATGATAGAACCAATAACTGAAACATATGGGAATTTATCCATGCGCCTCTCTCATTCTTGCGGGTCGACATCGAGACTTACCGAGCTTAATGCCATGAGACACGCGTGAAACCTCTCGAATCTCGCATAAACCTCTTACACTTTGTCTATGTACCCACTTGACTCCGATGCCAGGCAAATCCATTGAGATCTCTCTATAAATCTTATGCCTAGGATGGTGGCTAAGCCGCTTCTAAGTCTTTTCTATTGAAAACATTTCCCAACTAAGACTTGACACTCTGCAAGGTAGGGATCTCATTTCCAATGAGTAAGATGTCATCCACATACAGTATTAAGAAGACAATTGCACTCCCACTAACCTTCTTGTATACATAAGGCTCATCTTCATTCTTCATAAAGCCAAACTCTTTAATAGCCTCATCAAAACGAAGATTCCAGCTTCGTGAAGCCTGCTTTAATCAATAAATGGATCTTGGAAGCTTACACACCCTATTAGGATACTTAGATCGATGAAACCTCAGTTGCGTCATGTACACACCCTCGAGTAAGTTTCCATTAAGAAACGTTGTTTTGACATCCATTTGCCAAATCTCGTAATCATAGTACGCAGCAATAGCAAGAAGAATCCTAATACACTTAAGCATAACAACAGGTGAAAAGGTCTCATCATAGTCAATACCATGAGTTTGTTTGAAACCTTTTTCAACAAGTCGAGACTTGAAGGTCATATCATGTGTGATCTTATGAACCCATTTACAATCAATGACCTTAGCACTCTTAAGTGGATCAACAAAATTCCAAACCTGGTTATCATACATTGATTGCATCTCAGACTTCATGGCTTGAAGCAATTTTTCAGAATCTGGGCTCATCATTGCCTCATGATAGGTTGTGGGCTTATCTTGATCCACAAGCTCTATGGTTTTGTTGTCAGTTATGAGAAATCCATATCTCTTGGGCCCATGATGAACCTACTGCACCTTCAGCCTCAGGTAAAGATGCCGACTAACAACCGGTCAGGGAGTCTTGTACTCCCATGGAAGCCAGGCAACTCATGGGTTCTTTAACTTCTTCAAGAGATGTCTTACTCCCACTTACTCTTGAAATGAACTCTTCCAAAAAAAGACTCCATTACGCAACAAACACTTTGTTCTTAGATGGGATGTAAAAGTAGTACTTTTCGCTTCTGATAATTCCACAAATAAGCACTTATCAGATTTGGATGCTAGCTTATCAGAAGCCTGACGCTTTACATAAGCTTCACAACCCCAAATCTTGAGAAAAGACAAATCATATGGTGTTTTCTCAACCTTTTTTGATGGAAGTCTATTCAATAAGAACTCAACAATCTCTAATGCATATCCCCATATGATATCAAAGAGATCCGGTTTCGCCATCATAAATTCCTCAATCCATATCTTAATGAAGTTTTGATTTCTTTCTTTCTTTCGCATACACCATTCCATCAGGGTGTTCTGTGGAGTTAGTTGTGAGACTATCCCATAACTTTAAGATGATCATCAAAATTTTGCTTAAATATCTACCACCTCGACGTATCGAAATGTTTTGATATTCTTTCCAAGTTGATTTTCAGACTTCATTCTTAAATAATTTGAACTTTTCAAATGATCTCGCACTTATGCCTCATTAAGAGATGTCCATATCTACTAAAGTCATCGGTAAAAGTAATGAAGTAATCGATAACCTCCTCTAGTACTGATTTATTGGTCCATAAACACCAGAGTGTATGGTGTCTACTAAGTCACTAGCCCTCTCACCTGCGGTTCGAAAAGGGAGCCTTGGTCATTTTGCTTTGAACAAAGATTCATGTTTCAAATGACTCTAAGTCAAATGAATGTATTAGCCCATCTTGATGGAGTTTCAAGATGCGCTTCTATCGATACGGCTCCAAACGACAATGCCAAAGTAGTGGTCGGATTCAAGTCATCGACTCGAACCCTCTTAGTATCGATGTTGAGACAATAGTTGTTCCAAGTTTGTAACGTAGACCATTAGATAAATGAGCACTTTATAAAAATGCCTCGTATTTATAGATGGAGAAAAATATTATTCTTAATAATAAAGTGAAATCCATCCACGTCTAAGCAAGAAATCAGCCAATGCTTCCCGCTTCAACAGTACATATTAAACAATTCTTTAATCGAAAATGTTCACTAGGCAAAGTCAAACTATAAAACCCCTATATCTAATGCAAAGCAACTCTTTGCTCCATTCCCCACTTGTAGGTCCACTTTCGCTTTAGCCATCAATGGTCTACTGCTTCGCAGGCCCTGCACATTTACACAATGTGAGATCCACATCCAGATCCAACACTCCACAGAAGAAGAAGTGATAGGGACATTCTCATAATATAAATACTCTAAAGTAGTGAGCCTCACTACTTCTTCTTGCTTCATCTTCCAAGTAGAGCTTTACAATTCCTCTTCCAATGACCTTGTTCACAGAGAAGAAGCAACCTCCTCGGGGCGCTTTGATTCTCGCCCAGCTCGACCCATTCCTTCCGCCTTCTTAGCCTTATTGGGTTTCGCTCTTTCTTTTTCTTTTCATGCCTCTTCCTTTTCTCAACCATAATCGGGATTTGTCTTTGAATGTTCATCTCAACATTCTTAACATTCCATGTGAACACACAATGATTCTTCCATATGGTTCATATTTAGATTTATAACAAATTTAATAATAAGATTTAGTAATGAACCTAGAATCATATTAGTAGCCAAACTCATGACTAATGTAGAGCACCGTTTATCAAGATGATCGATGAGTATCCTTCAATTTTAGTACATTTGCACTTACTAAAGTGTCGGGAGTCATCTTGCATGCATTCCCAATGCTTCGTGGCTTCGTAAACCCTTTCGACGTGTTTCGCTTCCTCGGAAGATTCCTGTAGATTCAACATCATATCAAAATAATTCCATTTCCCAAATTGCTTCAAGCTCGTGAGTTCATGGTTTTAAGCATAAGATAGGTTACATTCACGTATGTCATTCAAATATTTATATAAAGTATCCCTTTCTCGCCGTGGGAGCATCATAGCAAGAGGTTCATTAAGGATTTCATTATCAAGAACATACATCTTCTCTCTTGTTTAAGGACAATCCTCTAATGAGACAATCGAGGAAGTTTGTCCCATTCAGTTTTCCTTTTCAGGGCGGATCGCGAAATATCATTGATGTGTTGTTTGATGCCATTATTCATACATACAAAAATATGCAAGCTTTTTTAATAAATGAGGTCTTTAATATACACTAAAATTAATAACTCTTTAATAAACACAAAAACAATCTTAGTTTTCTTAGTGGGTGAAAATCCGTTTGACTTAGATTGACTTAGCTTTGGCATATATGAAACTTAAGCTAACTGGGTGAAACTCTTTCCTTTTATGCCCTTAGGCCTGGCGTTATGATATCCTAGTTAAGTCTAATCATATCAAATCTTATAAGGATATCTTATTATGCATAATGTCTTCCTAAGATGACTGATACAGCATGAAACTATATTAAGACGATCGAAGTATTGACAAGTGTTAAATTATGGAAGGCATTTTATGACTTAATATTTTATGTGATGAAATTATCAAGTTGTTAGGAAAACTTTATAAACATATACATGCATCACATACAAGCATATTTATAAGCATAAATTTAAACGTGACATGTCATGGCCCATTTCCTAAGGTGATCTCCATAAGCCAATATAGAGATGCAGGATTACCTTTTACCCAATATACCTTAGCACTGTAGGCTTGTCTCCAAGAGAGCAGAACGGGCCTCCATTCTTAGGTTCTTCTTCATTACAAGAAGTAATAATTGTATGTTATTTATGCTAAAATAATAAAAAGAGACACCCCGTGTTGTGTCGATAAAGAAACATAGCGACATGGTAGTATGCTAATATAATGATTCGCACGTAAACGTGTAACTAGGAAGCTTCGAATCAACAAAATTTATAAACCTATACCTTCTACTGTTGTAGCCAGCCCCTCTTTGCGATGCTGTTTAACTCTAGGGTCGAACTCAGGGATGGGTTTTCTTTGGACAAATGATTTACACTGAGCTCAAAATGGTGAATTTGCTTTGGATTTTAAGGTTTTGTAAAAACAGTGGGATTGATGGTTGGAACACTAAAAATATAGTGAAATAAAATGTAAAAGAACTCCTTGAAGCCTCGGGCCACTAGGTCGGAGGTTCTAGGGAAACTGAGAGGTCCTCGATTCCTATTCCTCGTGTTGGGGAGGATGACCTATAGTAATTTCCCAAACAGGATCTTGGGTTGGCTATAAAAACTGAACCCTAATAGTTTTTATTTTGAGATACAATATTTATTGGTCATTAACGTTTCAATGAAGTAAAACTAATCCTTTTACTACCCTACAGCGACAAATAAATGGCAACTAAGCGGGCCCCAATGGATCTAGCAATAAGTATCCACTGAACCCTAAGAGATTGCCAAGTACTAGTCGATTAGGATACATCAAAGGGATTTAAACCTGTAGTGAAAGGTAGAAACAAAAATGACAATAAATGCCTCCATTGAGAACAAGAGGACCAGTAATTTACCTTAAAACTTTAACCCAGTATCCCTCCTCTACAAGGATGAGGGGGGTTTAGCCAACCATCTCTTAAGTTGTCATCCTCAAGAGTGTTTGGCAGGCGAGAAAGTGAAGGAAAGTGGGAGAAAACGATAGAAAATAAGAAAAGCGGGCAAAATGAAAGGTTCTCGCCAAAAGTTTATTGCATCCAAAAGTTGTCCTATACAGGTCTTGACTGAGGCTTATATACTGCTCAGAACAAGGAAAATTACAAAAATGTATGAAGTACCAAAATTACATAGAATTAGTTTAGGAAAAAAGTCACATTTGGTCAAGGTGGGTCAAAATTGGACCTGGGAGCGAGGGTTGCGGGTCGCAACTGTGAACTTAAGGTGGGTAAAATTTGGAACATTGCAGAAATTTCGCAACCTACGAAATTCTACATTTTGCAACCTTGCAAAATTTCTGCAGTGTTCCAAATTTTATCCCTTTTTGCTCTATTTTCCTTCTAACTTTTGACATACAATTCCAAGTTTGTCTTGGATTCTTCGCGTTCGAATTGACTTGAAGATTTTGGCCTAATTTAGCTCGCAAGTCTACAAAAATAGCCATAAAATGAAATTAGTGGTAAAGTCGGGACCTTGATGTACCAATTGGGTTATTTAAGCTGATTAGTACACAAAAAGTTCTCAAAACCTACTATAAACAAGGTTCAAAATAGCATTATTTGAGCACTAATCATATAATGAAAAAGAGACACACATGTTGTGTCAATAAAAATTAACGACACGCATGCCATATTTAAAAAATTACAAACCCATAATTAACACCTGCCAATCACATTGAACTAAGGGCCATGACATGCACCATGCAAATTGAATATAAACATATTTAGCACATAATCAGATTATGAATATGGTCTTTCAATTGCAGTGTTAGTCACATAAATAAATTTTAAGGCTATCATGAGTGAGTTACTGCCTGGAAATTTCTCGTGATCATTAATCACACTAATAATTCTGGTCATTCACCAATGCTAATTACTCTTAATCTAACAGTCCATCATTAATTTGGAACAATCCTACTTAATGTGTAATAATCTATAACAGTCCAATCTTAATGTCTAACATTAATGTGAAACAGTCATACTGATTAAGAATAATCTATAACAATCCATTCTTAATGTCTAACATTAATATATGATCCCCTCTTGATTAAGAATAATGTACTTGATCCAGCCTCTTAATACAACATTAATGTAACAATCCCTACGATTAGAATAATTTGCTTAACCCAGTCCAACCTTAATGTCTAACATTAATGTGTAACAATCCTACTAAATAAGAATAATCTGTAACAGTTCATTCTTAATGTCTAACATTAATGTGTAATAGTCCTATTGATTAATAAGAATCTGTAACAACCATACTTAATATGTAACAGTCCTACTAATTAATCTTAAGCTGTAACAGTCCTAATCAGATTAGAACACAAGAATTACAAACTCAGAATTTGATTCTGATCATCAACAGTCTTAATCTTATTAGAGCTTTTTCATAGAATCATTTTTCAATCCTACGATTTGATATTTACGAGCTTCATCTGAGAAAAAAAAAAACATGACTCAAATTATACTGATTTTAAAATGAATGAACTAATGGATCATGGCATATCACATATGGAAAAACAAATACACTAACCAGATCGCGTTATATCACATATAAAAATCAGTTTCACCAGCAGTAGTATCTACGATACCTTTATTTGGAATCCGACAATAAAAGCGACGGAAAAAAAATTTACTTATTTGAAGGCACGCCGGGATCCAAGCAATTTGATGAAACTAAACAATGAATTAAGGAAATCCAGATCTTACCTCTTGTAGACCGAATCCTTTTTTACTAGTGCAGATTTGCTTGATCACACACATGCTGAAACACAAACATAACTCCTTCTGGATACGATCCAGCAGCATCGAGCCAAGACGATGCAGTGTGAAAACGCCTTCTAAAGGTATCCCCATGAATGGCTAATGGATGGGATGGATGTGCTACCACCTTATGATAGGTCTTCATCCCACAAAACCAAAGACACCTTATTGCCTTCCAAAACTCTAAAAAGATTTCTCTCTCAAAAACTGCCCACTTCAAAAGAACCACCTACTTTTAGATGATAAACCCCATATTTATATCAAGCCTCCCAAATTATTTTATTAAAACAAATTTAAACCAAATTCCATTAACTATTAATGGGCTTGGGCTTGGGCTTAATCATGGGCTAAAGAGAGAGCCTTTCTAACATCCCATTATAACTCATTCTTATGTGTGACCCTATAGGTTCACTCAATGTTGGCGCAGACTGAATCATATTCTAAGCCCACAAGTTATAATTGGTCTCTAGCAAGACATTATAACTACCGTCAATTGAATTGATGACTCGAAAAACCTTACCATAGTATGATATTAGTCCTTTGTCGCTGATGTCACCGATTAAACCTGAAAGCACGGATGAAGTCATCTTTATACAACTTAATTGTTTCTTGATTCTCAAGTAGATTGACTAAACAAATGATATTGATAACTCCTATCAATATCAATCGAACTACTGATCATGCATTTGTCTCGGTCTAAACATCGAGGCGATAAACATCTTACTTTCGATTAAAAGCGGGACAAATTCCTTCACTATCACTCACATTCCTCCCACATATGATTTGCGCATGCCCAACCATAGCACATATTACCATCTGTTAAAGCGATATTGAGCTACTTCAAGACACGAAGTTCCTCATGTAGGAATCCATGGTGAATTCAGGTCGAAGGACTCAAATACCACTACTGCAATGAGAATTACTGATGACATAATTCATGTAGTAATTCATGACATAATCAATTGAAAGTTGTCGCGACAACCAAAAAATTTTCGCAACATAAATCCAAGAGGAATGTCAAGCAGCGGTGTTGAGCCAATTTCACAACAATCTTGAAGATCAACAACAAATCCTAAATGTCGCCACGAATTAAATTATGTCGCAACAATTATTCGAGATATCAACAGTTGAACATCAACTGGGAGTTATCACGACAATTCTTGAAGACATAAGCAAGACAAAAATGTCATGACAAATTTAAAAATGTCACGACAAATTTCAGTACAATTTCAAGAGAAAATATCAGTGGAGTTTCGCGATAACCTCAAGACAATGTTGAAGACACGATGAGGAGCAACAATGTCGTGACTATTGTAACTCTTGTTGCGACAAATAATTATGTGGGCTTGCATTAAAGTATAGAAAAATATGCCTTGAATTCCGACCCAACAATAATTGATCTGTAAATAGCAAGCGATAGGGCATAGAAATGAGAGCAGAGAAGGAGCTAAAGACAACAGCTAAGGAGTAGTATTTTTTAGTACAATTTTTCTTAGTTTTTGTTTCTTTTCTTTTCTTTCTTTTTCTTTCTTTCTTTTTCTTTATTTTTGAGTATAATAGTTTATCTGAACTAAGGTTTTGAGATTATTGAAAATCAAGCTTTATTTACTGTCATATCATGAAGAAAAGGAGAAGACATTGTTTGAATTCTTCTTTTTAATTTTCTTGATTACACTTACAATGAATTTGTTTAGATAACTAGTCGTTGTTGTGTATAATCCAGTAATTGAAGGCTAAACACCTTTTGGGAAGGAATTGGTTATGTGATGGTTATGTTTGGAAGGATTTAGATGTAGGTTATGGATTTGAATTCTAGATTGACATAATTAGTTCAAATGTGTATTTTCTTGTGCTTGATATATTAATTCCAAGAGCCAAACTAAAGGTACTGGTCAAACACCTTATATCTAGGATCCACTCTAGTGACAACAGAGGTGTGTTCCTAAGGCTATGAATAGTGATCCCTTGGTTTATGAAATTATTATGTTGAGAACTTCTCTCATTTTAATCAAAATATTTCATACTTGCCAATAGAAATGAGTATATTGGTTAATCTGATGGGTAGTGGACTAATTATGTTGAAGGAAGCTTTTACCCTATTTATGGGGAGACAGAGTTGACTTTGATTATAATTGGTTGATTAATCTGGTTTGGAGGTCATCGAGTCTTGAAGGGAATTAGATCTGTCGTAACTTTTTTAGACACATGTTGTCTTGGTTTGGGAACATGGTGTTCTAAACTATGAAATGTATAGTGGTTGAAGATATTTCAAGATTATACTAACACACCCTTGGACAAATCCAAGATTCAACCCATAACTAATATGTTTTTTAACACCATTTCAAACTAATAAGTATACATTGCATATTTATTCTAGTGTTTCTCAAACTCGGAAGAAACTTCATTTGTTAAAATAGAAAATCTTATTTCAGCATTTAAATATATCCACTTTGTGAAATAGTTAGTTTAAAGTTTAGAAATTTGAGTTCAAGTAATGATGACCTTGAGTAGTTTGAGCACTTAATCTTTGAAATTTCATCAAGATCCATGTGGGTACGATATCCGGACTTACCACTTTATTACTTGTTAATATGTGCACTTGTAGTGAGAAAAGACCGAGTTAAAGTTTAAAATAGTTTTAAAGAAGAAAGAAAGTTTATCAACTTGGTGTCTCAACAAGTTTTTGGTGCCATTAACATGGACTGAGTAGAGTCTCTAGTTGTTGGTGTCAAAAACATGTCCAACACCTCTCTCAGACACAATAGACATAACTAAGGGACTGAAAAAACTCTTGACCTTACTGGGCAGTTTGGTTAGGTTTTATGGTGGAAATTTAAGTCTAGTTGAAAAACAAGGAGGTGGTTTTCTGTTTATTTAGGCCATGGCTTTCCTTAAATTTCACTCTGTGACCTAACCCTCACAAAATGTTAGCATTCGACCTAAGCAGGTAGTCTCACTGACCACGATCACTGTATCAAAACAAAATGGTGTCCCGAACAAACCAAACTACTCAATCCCGACCAGATGAGTTCAGTTAGGGTTTGCCTTATTACAGCTGCAAATGATCTCCAAAGTGAGGTGAAGATACCCCTTGAAGTACTAGGCGGTGAATATTAGTACTTTAATTGGTAGAGTGTTAAATAATGAGGAATTTTAAAGCACAGGGTTTGATAAGGTGAGGATCATGATTAGTGCCCCGAATAGTGCTATTTTGAATACATTGAGATGAGTTTTGGTCTTTTTGCGCACTAATCGTATCAATTAAGCGGTGAGGTGTTGGTCTACTTAGTATCACTTATGCCATTCGAGGTTATTTGTGGTTATTTTGCGAGGTTTTGTGTACCTCGTCATTAAAATCCAGAGATTTCCCAGTATCGAGGATGTGTTGAACCATGAAGATTGAAATTATTTCCGACCATCGACATATCAAAATTCATTGATGAAATGAAGGCAAAGTGAAGATGGAGGATACGTTAGGGTCGCGTTAGGCAAGCGGTGAAACATTAATTCGGAAATTTATTTATGATTGCGAAAATTTATTGGGATGCGAAATTCGCAGCCATAGCGAAAATTTGTAATCTAGCGAGTGAGAGGCCCCATTGGTAACAAAATTTGTTGGGCCAGAAAATCCTTTGTGCCTAGCGAAATTCTTGGATTTAAGCTATCTCTAAAATATTTACGCTGGGCTAGCGAAATTTATTCAACTAGTGAAATTCCTTTGTGCATGGCGAAAATTCTCATTTAAGCTATCTCACATCCCAATTTCGGCTAGGCTGTAAATTTAAGCTGGAAACTAGCGAAATTTTACCCAAGCTACTGTAGAAGCCCCTCTACACCAATGATTCCTTTCTGTTAATTTTGTGTAATTAATGCCAAACGACCCCATTTTGGTGTATTACCTCCTTGTCCTTTGTATTAGCCAATATTTTAGGTTTTCTTGTAGTTTCACACATTGGGTGGCCTATATAAGCCCCCATCATTTTGTAACCTGAAGCGTCTTTGGCAACTTTTCGTTTGTGTAAGCCTCTCATGGCTTTCGGTTTAGGGTTTGCTTTTCTCTCTTCTCTCTCCTCTTTCTTTCATTTTTCTGAGTTTGCAAACACCTCTTGGGGATGGCTGAAAGGATGGCAGCTAAGCCTTATATAGCTGTGAAGAGGAGGGTTGCTAGCTTGGTTTTGTGGCGATTGCGGAGTTGTCCTCATGTTTTAAATGCTCACAGTCTTGTATTTGTAGCTCCCGTATCTTCAAAAACTAGGTTTAATATCATTTAATGTCATTACCTTGGCGATACTTACCATGCTTTGAGTGCGGAGTGCATACTTATCGTTAGATGCCTTTGTTATTCTTTCTAGATGGTCTTTCTGAGCCACTTGAAATTAGGTTGAGTGCTAGGGTTTTGAACTAAAAGGAGCTATGGATGCATGTTGTGTTGACTTTCAATAAATTGGTTTTTAGGGTTAGGTTTATAGTTAAACAAAAGATCAGGTTTATGGCTTGGACTATGGGTTGCTTGCCATAATCACGAGATCTCTTAGAGGACTCTTAGTTTGCCCCATGTTATCGAGCTAGTAACCTAAACCTTCAAAGTTACCATTTCATACTTCATTTTCGTTATTAGGTTATTCGATGCAAGCAACTCATTTGTTTTAAAACAAAATTCGAAATCGAACTAAAAGCCTCACCATTTTCAGCAACGTCAGTCATTCATAGGATGAAAACCCATCCCGTGTTCGACCACTACAATTACCACTATGCTGCGGTAGCTTGACTACGGCGGTAGGAGAACAGAGTATAAATTTTGTTGATTAGGATCACCACTACGTGGCGCAAATCCAAATGGCGCCGTTCGCGGGATGGTGCCGAACTCGATATGATAAGTTGAAGTGTACTTGTGATCAACATCACAAGTGAAGATTGACCTTTTAACCCTTTTGAATTCGATTCTGTAGCGCAAGTTTCATCACTTTGCGATGCTTGTGCATTTTGTTTTTCATCTGATGCGGTTTATTTAGTAACCTAACCGGCTTTTGGCGAGTTTCTTTAGGGTTCTTTGTTTTTAATACAAATTTTGTATACTTGAGTGTTTTTATGCACCGCTAGGATAGAAACACTTCGGGTGGAGCTACAGAGAATCAGTCTGACAATTGAACAGAAACATTGAAGTCGTGTACACAATTGAAAGCATGGAGCCCCTACGGGCGAAGTCCAGCCCGGGGTACTGAGTGAACCCGACTACGGATCCATGAGGGACCACATCCACCCTCCTAGAGTTAGTGCATCTTCCTGCATCATACCCCCTGCTGAAGATGTAGTAGTGAGGCCCTATTTGGTGCCCTACTCCCCATATCATAGTGTGATAGAAAACATGTAACAATATAAGGGATTTTGAGGAGGTATCTTATGACTAAGGAAGGTATGATGGACATGGATTCTTTGAAGTTAAAGCATTTCCACGACCCTCGAGGACAAGGCCAAGATATGAAACCCAACTCCTTTGAGGCAGGAACCATTAAGTGGGGGTGAAGTGGGCGAAATTCTTAAGAAATTCTTCGTGCCTGAGACCAACGATTTGAAGAAACGAGTACACGCTAGCGGCTCGAAGATGGTGAGAGTTACCCGGTCTTGGGGAGAAATTTATGGAGACTATCAGTGCATGCCCACACCATGGGTTTGATACATGGATGCTGGTGAACCATTTTTATGGTGGTATGTCTCCTGCCATGGCCGGTATTGGAACCGTGTGTGGGGAGATTTTCTGGCAAAACATCCCGATAAACCATGGATTTTTTGAACTACATTTGAAACTGGGGTTGGGATAGGCCAAACCGAGGAGAAATGGAAAAAATGAGACCTCATTCAACCCTAAGGGAGGAATTTATGCCTTGTCGAGGACATGGAAGTAAGCTAAGTTTCAACCTTAGCTAGGAAGGTGGAGGAGGCTAGAAGCAACGGCTCCATGGAAGTGCGGGCGGTGAGGCGAAAATCCTGCTGGCCAATCACGCACCCAGATTTCCAAGCCCACTTACCACACGAAGGGCGAGTATCCTATGGCCTCTTCGAGTGAAGGACGATGTCGGGAATGTGCAAATGCCGTAGGTCGATACAAACCACCACAACCTAATGCCCCCATATGGAAATACCCACAAATTCCAATTGGAGGAATCACCCGACCTCTCTGGAAACCAATCCCTGCATATGTACCCCGGTGCCAAACCACGGTTGGTTTAATCCTCAACCACAACCACCACCATCCTCATCTCTGTGGAACAAGACATTTAGGAATGAGTAAGGTGGTGGGTAATTTTAATGGAAGAACAAGGATCAATGTGCAAGCGGCCTGAAGGATTGATCTTGTGAAACTGCTTGAACGAGAGAATAGATGGGCTTGAGCAATGTAACGAGGTGACAACTGCGAGTACTCAATCACGAGATTAACAAGAAGTTGTTGGAGTGCGGGGAAAGGAAGGTTCCTTCCCCAAACAGTGCCAAACAAGGGAATCCGTGAGGAAGGGTTATCCGGCAGATTCGGGGATGGATGAGGTAAAGGCTATAATCACCACGAGGAGTGGAAAAGAGGTTGATCAACGTGCAAAACTTTGTTGAGAGCCGGGAAAGAAGTAGAAATGGGCGAACATATTTTTCGAAGGAGGACTGATGACATTGCATGCCACCTCCGTTTCCACGAGCACTTCAGAAGCGAGAAGAGAGGCATCCCGACATGTATCTTAGAAGTCCTAAGGCAGGTGAAAGTGAACATACCCCTTTTGGACATCATCAAACAAGTCCTTGCCTATGCAAAGTTTTTGAAAGATCTTTGTACAATCAAGAAGGGTTTAGGCATTGAAAAAGGCATTTAATGAGCAATCGATTACGTAATCCGCGAAGCGATCGAATCTGAGGATCGGGATCTCCCTGATTTCGGTTAATATTGGTGGAATTGTATAGACAAATCCTCCTTGATCCTAGGGCGAGTGTGAACCTACTACCATACTCGGTGTATAAGCGATTGGTTTAGGTGAACTTAAGCCTACCAACATTACACTATCATTGGCGATAGATCGGTGAAGATCCACACTGAGGATAGTTGAGGATGTCTTGGTAAAAATAGACAAATTCTACTACCCGGTAGATTTTGTAGTGCTCGACTTTCTTAGAACCAATTGCAAATGGGCAATCATGTGCCGTTATCACGGAAGACCATTTACGGCCCTTTGCGTCTGATGTGATTCTTAGGAATGGAGTCATTAAGCTTACATTTGGTAACATGACATTGGAGGCGAGCATATTTCACTTGAGCAACAAGCATAATTTGGCTAGAAGATGAAAATCAAATGGCGATGAGTTGGTTCAATTGAATTCGATGCGGGGAAGCTCGGTGTCGGGAATTGAAAGAAATGGCTTGCCGGAACAGGCCAAGGTTTTGGTATTGCCATCGGTACCCTCTTTTCTTGAGGCGGTGCTTAGTTAATCGGTCAGTGAGCGAGCCAGCGATGGGAATTCTACACCAAGAGATAAACTCGAGCCAGCTGCTAGGGGTTGAGAGATCATCCTCCTTGACCCTCCTTGGTAATTTTGTGATATTGAACTGGTTTGGTGTTCTCAAAAGCAGATTGCAGTTCGATAAATTTTGGTTTTATTTTAATTTAGTCAATTTCTATAATTTTAGCTATTTTAATTATGTTACCTAATTTAGCGACTTGCCATTTTAGTGACTTATTAATTATATTATAGTATGGTATATTAAGAATTATTAGATATATATTGTAGCAAATTTTAATTATAATAATTATTTATTTCCTAATGGTGTTAATATTTTAAATGAAAATTTTGGAAGTGCGAATTAATTTGAAAAAGGCTCGAGTCGCTATAATAGCGAGAAATGACTCTTGGTGCCTTGTAGGCTTTATTTTAAACCCGGGAGGGCCAAAAGTCTTCATTCCAAACTCCTCCCTCCCCACGAGCCAAAGTCGAGAGCCCTCTGCCTTACCTTGACATGGCCAGAGCCTGGTTTTCCTGACTGGTGCCGTATCTGAGCCACCCGCGTCACCGGCGCCGTATGCGCCACCGCTGCACCGACCAATAGGCCACGAGCCCTTCCACGTGCCGAGGCCACGGCGAGCCTGCACCTGAGGCTAGGCCACCGGTAATGCCACCACCCGCGTGCGCGCGCATTCGGTGCCTGGGTCCTTGCATGTGAGCCACTGGTTCGTGCATTGCCCGGGGTTCTGCTGCCGGTGTGACTCGGTCGTCGGCCGGTCAATTGAGCCTTGCCGGTGTCGCCCCAGACTACGGTTATAGTGCGTAGAGGTGGAGTCCGCCTCGAGCCACGGGTGGTCGGTACCCCGGAAGCGAGAGGAAGCGAGGCACCGGTTCGGCTCGGTTCAGACCGGAAGTGCAGTTCAGTCCGGCGATCCACGAGAGCTCGGGGAGTGCCGGGAAGAGCCTGACAGCGGATGGGACCGGGCACCGTCACATGTGCCTCAACGAGAGATTTGGGGCGAGCCCTGGCGGGCAGGCGCCCCCGGGCCGGGTGGTCATCCTCATCGGACCTCAACCATCACCAGCATCAGTGGCGGCGACCTCGCCGCTTCGATTATACGCCGACCTCAGGTCGGGAGGCGTTATTTGTCGACGCCTATTAGGAGCGTCAGCTTCATTAGGGCTTTCGCCGAGAATTACGTCTTATGATGTCGGCGATGGCGATAACGGTCGAGATTGATGCGGGCGTCGACCTTACTCCTATTTGCCATTCATGACACGAGCGTATTATTACCCCCGTTGGTTCTGATTCTACCATTCGATGACCTCGGGAGGCACACAATCCACTCGAGCGGTTCCATAGGCGATCGCCGAGTGCCGGCGGTAGATATTTCAACGGCGTTAGGCTGCGAATTCGGGACAATTCGAAGGTTATGAGATTAGTCTCTCACCCGCTCGGCGGGAGATGGTCGCATTCTTGCGGGAACTGCAATTTGGGCGGTGCTCTTCAGGAGCGACTCCACCTCGGTCACTCTTGTCGATCACTGTTGAGGACCGGCCTCTTCCGTGCATACTACGTCTGACGTGGGGGGCCGTCACGGAGGCTCTTTCTTGGGATCTCGGAGGGATCTTGGTTTTGAATCCCTACAGCCCAGTGACACTCGCGATGCATTACGAAGACAGGTCCACTTAAGTAAGGGCTGGTTCGGTGAGAGTCTTCCACTATTGATGTCGAGACTATTATGCCAGGTCCTCGAGCACTTGGGTTTTCCAGAGGAGCCTCGGATTGAGCGGAGGATTCGATGCCCTCAGGTCCTGTCGATGGAGCGAGCGATGGTGATGCCCATATCTTTATCTCAAGCGACGAGGACGGGAGGTTAGGTTCAGGCGAGCATTCCTCCACCGAGGAGAGGGGTAGTCGTTAGCCACAGGCAAGATGGAGAGGAGTCCGAGTGCCGATCGTTCTTCTCCATCTCCTACTCTGCCTGCCTTGACTCGACCTGGCGATACTCCACGGCCCGTCATTTTACATCACGGCGTGCCGAGATGCGTTAAGTACCCGGCTCGCGAGAGATAGTAGGTGTTATGGATCTTTGTATGCTCATTAGCCGCTACCCAGGGCGACCTGGGACCCGGAGGTTGGCTCGGGTTGAGGCCGCTGCAGGTCCTTGTCCTCCATGCTAATTTTGTTTAGGATTGTGTATTAGCCATAGTAGGCGGTGATATTTTGTATGTTTAGCTTTGATATGCATGTCTTAGCCATTTGGCTATATAAGCTATCTGATATATATATATATATATATATATATATATATATATATATATATATTTAGTTTTCTATACATTTGCATATCACTTTTTGTGCCCCACTTCGTGTATCCATTCTTTTGTTTTTAATTGGACAATTGAATTGCCTTTAAATGGAAAATTGAAACCTTGCATGTTACCTTAATGCTAGAACAAGTCCATGTTTAGGCTTAATTTTTTAATTCGATTGAAGTTCCATCATGCTCAACCTTGAACATTTCCACCTGTAAGCTTATTCACACATTGCACATCAGTTGTACCAATAAATTTGTCCAAATTATTTGCCTCCTTTCACTTTGCATAGTAGGCCTTAGGTATGTTGGCAACCCATGATAGGTTTGTGTTACCCATATTTGAATACCAATGTAGTCTTCAAAAAGGAAAAAAAAAGAAAAAGCAAAGAAAAGAAAGAAGAAAAAGAAAAATAAAGTCGTGACACTTTGTCTTGAAGAAACCAGAGCAAATTCAGGGTATATGGCGAAAACGCTGGCTTAGATGCCCCTAACCCTTGATTGGTTGGGAGTCATCGACTTAGTGTTGATTACATGGGTGGATAGGTAAGTTTAACAATTGTAGGTGTGATTTTTCGAAGTCATTCGGTCAGGGGTGGCTTTGTAGAGTTTCATTGGTCAAGTAATCCTTTGGCTTGATGCCTAAGCCTTAATTGGTTGGGAGTCATCGGTGGACCCCGTTCACACGGACTTTGGTGAAATCGAGTTTGCAGGCATTGCACCATGAAGTAATCAATAACAGAAAGAAGGTATGGCTTTTCCTATCTGAGTTGTTCAACTACTTAAGGCCATGCACATGGCTAGGTTGGGGAGGGAATAATTTTGCACTTTATTGGCTCAATCTGGTTACATTAAGAACCATTAGACTTTGTTGGAAATTCAGGTTGAGAACCATGGATCTGGTGTTGACCTCAAATTGTTCTTATATGGTTTTGCCTCTGCGTAATAGGTTTTGAACTTGGTGTCGATTCTTCATTTAAAAGGTAAATGCTTATTTATACATACACCTTTTTTGAACTATAAACTTTTGAGAAAATCCACTGCATACATGTCTTTATTGTTTGGCATTGCTAAGGACTAGCAGCGTGTGGTTCTTGAGGGTGTGATTAGTACCCCGAATGGTGCTATTTTGAGCCCTATTCGAGATAGGTTTTGAGTGCTTTTTGCGCACTAATCGTATCAATTAAACTTGATTGAGGTGTTCGGGTCTACTTAGTATCACTTAACCATTTCGAGGTTGGCTGTGGATTTATTTTGTAGGTTTGTATGCCTCGTCCATTAAAGTCCGAATTTGATATCGAGATGTGTTAAACCAGTGAAGATTGAATTATTTCGATACATCTGACATATCAAAAATTCGATGATGAAATGAAGGCAAAGTGAAGATGGAGGATGCGATGGGGTGCGATGGCTGGCAGTGAAACGACAATTCGGAAATTTAAGCTATGATTACGAAATTTCGCGGGATTGCGTTCGCAGCCATGGCGAATTTCGCAATCCTGGTGAAATTGAAATTTAAACTAGGCTAGCGAAATTTCGCTGAATCTTGAAAATCAGCGTGCCTAGCGAAATTCTTCGGTTCTTTATCTACCAAAAATATTTAAAGCTAGGCTAGCGAATTTCGCTAACTGCTTGAAAATTCTCATTTTTCGCTATCTACGTGCAATTTAAGCTAGGCTGGCGAAATTTTTAGCTCTGTGAAATTTTCCTGCATAGTGATTCCTTGCCTGGTAATTTTGTGTAATTAATCTTAAAACGACCCCATTTGGTGTATTCTGCTCCTTGTCCTTTGTATTGTAATATTTTAGGTTTTAACGTAGTTTTAGTGGGTGTATAAGCACGTCGTTTTGTAACCTGAAAGCGTCTTTTAGCGACTTTTTCATTTTATGTAAATATCTCATGACTTCCGGTTTAGGGTTTGCTTTTTCTCTCTTCTCTCTCCTCTTTCTTTCATTTTAAGCGCAAACACACTCTTGAGGATAATGACTCTCAAGAGATGCTTGGCTAAGCCTTATAGCTGAAGGAGGATTGCTAGCTTAGTTTTGTGGCAGTTGCGGGTTGTCCTCATGTTTTAAATGCTCTGGTCTTGCCATTTATGGCTCCATATCTTGAAACTAGGGTTGAATATCATTTAATGTCATTACCTTGGCGATACTTACCATGCTTTGGGGTCTGATTGCATACTTATTGTTAGATGCCAACATTTATTAACATAGATGGTCTTTCTGACCACTGAAATTAGGTTGAGTGCTAGGGTTTTGGCCAAAGGGTATGGATGCATGTTGCTGTGTTGACTGAATAGGAGTGGTTTTTAGGGTTGGGTTTATAGTTAAACAAAGATAGGTTATGGCTTGGACTATAGGTTGCTTGCCATAATGCGAGGATATAACAGGGACTCTTGGATTTGCCCCATGTTATCGAGCTAGTAACTGGCTTCAAAGTTACCATTTCATACTTCATTTTGGATTATTGAGTTATTCGAGTAACCAAAGCAGCTCATTTGTTTTAAAAACAAAATTCCAAAAATCCAAACTAAAAGCCTCACCATTTTCAACACCGATCACGAGTCATTCATAGGATGAAAACCCCATCCCGTGTTCGACCCTAGACCCACTATACTGGGTAAGCTTGACTACAGCCGAGTAGGAGGAGGCTTTGGAGTATAAATTTTGTTGATTCGGGATCACTTACTACGTGGCCGCAGATGGATCATGCCCGGATGAGAGAAAATGAGAGGAGTGCAAACAAAAATGATTTCTCAGGGGATTTAAGTTTGAAGTCGCTGCATGGTCGCGATCGTAAGTCGCTTGTGGTCACTAGCACACCGCAACTTGGAAACCAAAAGGCTTAAAAATTAAGTTATGGTTGCGACCACACTGAATGTACACTCAAAAGAGATATCTATGGTTGCAACCATACAGAGATCATTATCCCACAGGGTTTTCAAAATATTCATGGTAGTGACTATGGTCTTGTGGTTGCAACCAAATTGATGATTTTTTATTTTTTTTTTGTAAAATTGACACCGTGGTCACGACCACATAGAAGACTTGATCTTTACAAGGCTTATTGACCACGGTCGCGACCACACCGAAAGTGGTTTTCCACAAGGCTTAAGAAAAAGCACTCATGGTCGTGAGCATAAGTATTTGTGGTTGCAACCATGGATGAAAAACTTGATTTTTTTTTTTTTCTGTTTTTGACATACTTTTTGAAAACTTTAAGCCTGAAAACTTAATTTATTTGTCCTTTTCACCTCCAAATCATCATTTGGTCACAAATTTCCTCTTTTAGATTTAAATCACTTGAACTAAACCGATATTCTGTCCATTTTACTCATTATCTGCTCATATCTTGCTCTTGGTTGACTTTTGAACCTGAAAACAAATGTTAGGTGTGTCTTAGGTTAGTGTTTATAAGTGAAAATATAGCATAATTCATGATTTTGATGCTAAATAAGCATTCCTTTTAGTTAGTTTCATGTCTAACCCCCTATAATTGTGTATTTTGTAGAAACGAAGAAAACGAGAAAAAAATCAAGCAATTTGGGCGAGAATTGAACAAGTTGTGAAGTGAAGCGTGCAGTCACGGCTAGTAGGTAAAGAGGAGGCTACCTAAAAACCAACACTCGGTGGTAACGACTCTGGTTGCGATCGTGAGCCCTATCACAGGTAACACGCGACAGGTCGCGACTGGGGTGACCACAGGTCCATATGCTTGTAATAATGAATTCTTCTTAGTAAAGTCCTGACACTTAAAAGCCATTTCTTGGTCTTGACCTAGCAACACTCCAGCTCATAACATTTCCATTTTTGGGCTCATTTTAGCCCAATTTTTCAGATGTAAATATTCATAATCTTTTCTGATTAGGGTTTGAACTTTGAGAGAGGAAGGCTCTCTCCTAGGCTTTCTCCTCTCCTTGAAGCTTTTCCATTTTACATGGTTAGATTTCTTAGTTTTAGGTTTATTTTGTGAAGAACCTTGTTTGTAATTGAAAATTGCTTGAAGAACAACCTTATAGAGTGTATATTTTAGCTTGGAGATGAGATTTGGATATATTTGCAGCTTAAACACTATTTTGTATTTCTATCTCTTCTTATTCTTTAATTTATGGAGTTTGTACTTGTCGACAACATGATTTTGTGGATTTTAACAGCTAAAATGTTAGGTTAATAATTCTATAGGGTTGGTCATTAGATTTGATGTTGGGTTTGTCTAATCTTTAGTTAGTTGGTTTATCTATACTTGATTTGTTGCATCTAATGTTAATACTTAGATTATTATGGTTTCGGTTAATTGATACACGTTGAGAATCAGATCTTCCTTTTACTAGGGCATCCTTGGTGACACTTGGATTATGCCCTAAAATATGGTTTCGAGTCTCTTAAGGTGCGAATCAATTAATCGGTATTCTAATTAATGTAGTTAAAGAGTCTTAGGGAATTAGAAAGGTTTAGTACTACACAAATTTCGCTAGGAGGGGACGCGATTGAAGGATCCGACGGTTAACTCTGAACGAGAGGGACCTCCCGGCTTTTCCAGCGGATATAGAAACTTTTCACCAAAACTGTCCAATTAAAATCCATGGGCGAACCTTTACAATCCTTAACATATCTTTAGAAAATAATGCGGAAGTGAAGTGGTAATTTTTCTTTTTCAAACACTTAGATTTTCGGAAAATCGGCGAGTTTCCCTACGTTTGCTCCGGTTTTCCCAGAGATTTGCAAAAGCACAAAACATTTTAAAAATGACTGTCTTTCGATTCTCAACTTCGTTTAGGACTCCGTCCATGACCCGATTAAGCACACAACTCAATCCAGAAGCAAAATATATACATATACAATTTATTTACTTCAATCATCGAAACATTCAAAACTTCTTCAATTCCATGCACAATTTTATAAAAGTATTGGGCTTGAGCGGACTCATGGCCAGGTCTACGTACCTCGTCCACTGAGGATCAAAGCCCATGTAGTTCCTTTACAAAATATATACATATATACATATATACATGACAGAATATTCGACAAATACAATATGCAAAATATTTATACAGTGCAGTCACATGCGTCGTCTCCTCGATGGCTCGACTCATGCATGGGATGCTCTGCCGGCCTTTGTCTCGGGTCCCCGAAAATGTTTTTAAGAACATACGGAAAGAATGAGCTAAAGGAGCTCGATTGGTGTACATTTTTATTTAGATAACATTTTCAGTATATAGCAAAGTAATAAATGCTTATACAATTAAAAATCAATTTATGCCTTAAACTTTCTTTCTTTCTTTAAGGAATTCTTTCTTTAAGTGGAACCCGAGGATAGCTTATCAGAGCAGTTTCAGTGCGACGGTGAGACAGTCTCATTCAGTCATAACCACTATGCTGGAAACTCACGCTTTGCATAGGGTTCTAGTCACCTTACATTATCACGTGTAGGATATTACTCTAAGCTTCTCTTCCCTCCCACGGTTAGTAACCTGCTTTACCCTCTAAATCCCTTACACTCTTAAAGTACCTCGGCCGATATCGTCATACTTGATCATATAGGGTTAGGGTAACCATCGATAACTTTCTTTAAAATACACATTTCTAAATTCGATTTAAACACTTTACTTTGTATTTATACATTTTATACGTCTTTACACTTTTAAACTTCATAATGCCTTAACACATGCATACATATATAATTAATATATATATATATATATATATATATATATATATATATATATATATAATATATATATATATATATATATATATATATATATATTGATAAAGATAAACATTTCCATATGCCTTAACATTTATATAAACATTTCAATTAAACTTTTCACTTTAACATTAAAACCATTCACTTTTAAAACTCAATTGTCAAAATATCATTTTTTTTTTTTTTACACTCACCGTTCACCGCTCAATCCCGCTTGCTTCTAGTCAATTCCGTTTCTGATCGATAATCCTTTTACGCCTTTTGAAAAAACCCTGACTAACGTAACCATACTTCCATTTACCCACCATACATTCATTTCTGACCCATTCATTGATTAATTGCCCAAAAGTGCTATTTTGAACCCTATTTTTAATAGGTTTGAGGCGCTTTTGTGTACTAGTGTTATAATTAACAAATTGACATGTTCAGTTACTGTTGCACTTGATCACATTCGGGGCTATATTTTGTAGTTTTTGAGGTGGAAGCCAGATTATCGTGTCGATCAATCATAACAAGTCGGGTTGATTTCCATCAATTTCATGTAGTCTTCTATCAATTTCAACAAATAGGAATGAAGAATATCAAGCTTGAAGAAATGGAATGATGCGATGGGAATAGTGGCCGCGAGAAGCCAATGGAGCGGCATCGAGGAACAATGAATTTCGCTATGTGAAAAATTTAGCAAAGTTGCAAAAATTTGCAACCATAAGCGAAAATTTGCAATCTGTGAAATTTCTCTATGGCCATATTACCATTATGATAGCGAAAATTGGCTATCCTTAGAAAATTCGCTATCATGGCGAGGATTCTTTGTGCATAGCGAAATTCATTTCGCTATGCACGCAATTTTCACTATGATAGCGAGAATCTATGCATAGCGAAATTGTTTCTCTCGATTTTAGTCAACGATAGCCCAGTTTGTTTAATTCCCATTTGTCCCTCCAAATGTAATCATATGTTTTGGTATTTTTGGTATTTCACATCTCTTGTATGGCTATATACGCCACCTTATGACATTTTGTAACCCTAACTTTTGCAAACTTTCAGTCCACGCAACTTTTCATTTTGGTTACAGTTTTCTCTCTTCTCTCTCCTCTTTCTCTCTGTTTTCTCGCTGCAAACACTCCCATACAGGATGAAAATTCGAGAGGATGCTTGGATAGACCTCTTCCTCCTTGAAGAGGAGACTCTTGGAGCTTTAGTTTGAGATGCAAGCGCGGTCCTCTGTTAACGTAGGCATTTATTTTCATTTATGTTCTATCATACTTGGGTTTAAATCTCCTAAATACATCTTGTTTGACCAGTATTTGGCAATCTTTTAGGGTTCATTGGATGCTTATTGTTAGATTCAGTGATATCCATTAGTTTCCTTCTATTTATCACTATAAGATGGTCAGGTGAGTTTTCAACATGCAGGACCATGAATGTTCGTTAAATGTTATGTTTCAAAAGGCTCTAGGGTCTAGGTTTAAAGCTAAATGAAAGGCCGGGTTGAAATGACTATATGTCATGCTCCCCCGACGAGGAAAAGACCAGGACATATTTAGTTGCCTTAAAACCCTAAACCGGTGGCCCCGAAACTTCAGGGGTTCTATTTACAATTTTTCTCTTATTTTATTTATTTTGTGAACAACCAATCCCCTGTTTTAACAGCAACCCTTAAAAATCCAAACTTGAAATTCACCATTTTTTGCCTTAATAGTAAGTCATTTGTACAAAGAAAACTCATCCATGTGTTCGACCCTGAACCCATTATCTTTGGTAGCTTGACTACGGCAGTAGGAGGAACAGGATATAAATTTTGTTGATTCCAGATCACCCTACTGTGGCACGAATCAAATGGCGACTTTGCCGGGGATGGTGCCTAAGTGCATTTGATGACCTTTTGAACACTTGTGATCCTCATCACAAGTTCTGGTGAATTTTCTTGTATATATATCTTTTTAGTGTTTTGTGTTTAATTTTCCTTTTAGCTAACTTTACCCCTTTTTGGTAGAGTTGTTTTTTTTCTTGTTTGGTGTTTGCTTTGTTCTTGTTGCAAGGGTTCGTGTTCCAGTGGGATAGAGTTTCTCAATCAAGGTTTAATTTGAACCCAATGGAACAGGGACAGTATGGTCGACATGTAGGGGTAGCCACAGTGCGTATATGTCCATGAGGGATTACATAAACCCCGGTCATGGCAAAGTCGACAACTTGTAGAGAGGAACCCAGTGAATATAGGTCCATGGGGACTACGAGAAACCAATGGATGAGTTCACCATATGGTAGTTCTTCTGACCATAGTTGGGGAATCACATCGATTCCTCATGGGAACCAGAGACCTCCGCAAATATTCTCCTCCTGAACCTCCATTTTATTCTTTGACCCCTAAGTCACCTCAACCACCACAGTTAATCCCTCCATTTGAACAAGCCATTTTGGACCTTACCCGGATAGTTGATGACTTTGTGGCAGAGAATAAGGAGATTAATGCCCATTCAAATCAAAGAATTGTCAATGTGGAAGACAATTTGAACAAGAAAATAGATGGGCTGAAAAATGACTTATAGCATAAATGGGACAACCTGCAGGACTCCATTGAAAACCTCATCAATCAGCAACAATGTCCACCAGAGGAGAAGTGCCAAAGTGACACCATGGTGGAGGAGCAGTGTCGACACTGACCCACATCGAGGGCTCATGGGATTTTATTGAAATAATACGAAGGGTTGTCACAGATCCTAAGATACGTGTGTTGTTGTTGTTTCCCGAGGAGAAGAAAGAAGAAATCCTTCCCTTTATAGCAGGAGGAGCGGTGAAGCAGGGGAAGCATGGGAAGAGCCCGAAAGTGTCCTTGACGATTCCCACATAATTGAACCTGAACACTTACTTGCGAGCCACGAATGCCTTTGCGGTAGCCTCCTTGACGAGTGTATTCTACCTTCTTTGCAGCACAACCCGGGACAAAACACCTACAAAAGAGGCCACATCAATTGCATTGCACATCTACAAAGTCGAAATTAGTAGCCTTATGCAAACGCTGCTACTACATCAAAACGATGGCGATCCTTTTATCACAGCATGGCATAGTGGATGGTTCGGTCAGGTTGATTTGGGCCTTGAGCTCGACATTTCTAAGCTCCAGCTTTTTGTTTTAATTTTCTTGTTTTATTTTATTTTATTTGTTTAGATTTCTATAATTTTTCTTCTTAGATTTTCTCTAATTTTTAGTTACTTTTTGTTTTTAGCTTAATTTTTACTTTTCTGCAATTTTTCTTAATTTTTCTTGCATTAATTTTTGCAGTTTGTGTGCAAATTTTGAAGCCTAGATTGAAGAATGGCGGCGGGAGGGAAGCGAGGGAAAATTCGCCCGATCAAACGAAATTTTAAATATTAGCGAAATGGCAAATTTTCGCTACATATGTGAAATTCGCTATGTGCGAAAATTTATGCGATCGTCCCCGGTAAACTGGCTCACGATGGCGAGGTAAGTAAAAAAAACAAAAACATTTATTATTATTATTATTATTTATTTTGTTTTTGAGAAAAAAAGTTTGTCTCTAAAAAAACAAATCTCTCAAAAAATGTTTTTATTTTTATTTTTATTATTTATTATTTTTATTTTTATTTATTAATTATTTATTTGTTTTCAAAAAAAAAAAAAAACATGTAAAAATTTCACAAACCTTACAAAATTTTCGCACACAGTGATTTTCACTATGATAGCGAATTTTCGCTATGATGCGAAGAACTCGCTATGGGCCACCTCCGATTTTGTTTTAAACCGTAAGCTTTTTAAATCGAACTCCGTTTTAGGAGTTTTTGGTACTGTTGGAAAGCTTAGAGAGTGTAGAATCCAAATATATCCAGAAAGAAAATTTTTGAAATTATTATGAATGTGTAATTTTAAAAATGATCCAACTGGTCACTTTTTTCCTCTATTTTCTTCTCCTAACTTGTTTGTTTGAAGCCCAAACTGAGTGAATAAGGTGTTGGTGGAAAGCTTGGGGGGTCTCCTATCCAAAAATGATCACATCTCATCAAGGAGGTAACACTTCCTTCTCTAGAATTTCCAATTCAGGTATTTCGAACAGAGATGTTTGGGTTAGGGGAGGATTAGCGAAAGGAAGTGGATTTGTATTTGCTCTTTTGTATTCTTTGAGCAAGCCCATTTGTTATGTTAAGTGGCTTGCTGGGTTCCCACTCTATAAAGTTGTTGGATACTATCGACTTACTTTTTCAAAATTTTGACCCATTTGCAACCAAAATTTTGTGTGTTGTCTAGCCATAGTTTGAAAAATTGAAACTTTGTCCAATTATTGATGTTAGATTGGTTCCATGCGGCTGAGTGGATAATAAGTTGAACTCTTGTTGATTTAGGCCAACAACTACCTTTAGCTAACCACACAACAGGCACATTAGGTTTCAATGATAGGCTGAAAGAAAGCAGGCGCAACCTCCTTTACTTTGCATAACCTACCACTAGTTTCATTGACCACCTTTGTGGGTTAAGGACCCAGTGGAAGAAGGCCAATCGTCTTCGGAGAAAAAGAAAGAAAAATAAAAGAAAAAGAATAAAAATTGCAACGCTTTGCCTTGAAACCCGAACACGGTCCGAGAGGTATATGATGAAAGCCTTTAAAGCCCGGTGCCTTAAACCTTCACTGGTTGGGAGTCACCGACTTAGTATTCGTTACATGGGTGGATGGGTGGAGTTTAGCAAGTTGTAGGTGCTGGAGTCTCAAAATCATTCGAAGTCCGGGGTGAAACCTGAAGAGTTTGTGGTCGAAAGATCCTTATGACTTGGTGCCCTAAGCCTTAATTGGTTAGAAGTCATCGGTGATCCAGTTACATGGATTTTGGTAGGAGGTCGATTCCTCGGCATTGCACCTAGCATAAAGAATAGTGGAATAGAGGTGGGTCTGATCTATTTAGGTTGGTTAGCATGCTAGGTCGTATTGTGCTTCGTTGGGGGAGAGTGCGGTTGGTAGTTTATTGTTGGCTGATCAAATAAACACTTAGATTTTGGTGGGAAGTTTACGGTTGATTCACGAAGGAGGCTCTTTTGATCTCCAATTTTGTGGCATTCATTCTCTCGCGATATTAATGGACCGCGGGTGATGATTCTTACTTAGGGTTAGGCATTACTTATTCCTAACCTTTTTTGAAATACCATTTTATTTATCGTTTTGTATGATCTCTCTTTATTTTCTTCTTGCGTTGCTAAGGGACCCCAGCAATGTAATCGGTTGGGGTGTGATTAGTGCCCAGTCTTTATTTTGAACCTTTGTTTTAATAGGTTTGGCGCTTTGTGTCTTAGTGTTATAATTAACCCAATTGACATGTTCGAGTCTGTGCACTTCGATCGCATTAGGTACATTTTGCAGTTTTGCGGGAGTGGAAGCAATTATCGTGTCAATCCAATCATAACAAAGTTGGGTTGATTTCCATCAATTTCATATGGTCTTCTATCAATTTCAACAAGCCGGGAATGAAGAATATCAAATCTTGAAGAAATGGAATAGTGCAGTGGGAATAGTGGCCACAGGAAGCTAATGGAACAGTAGCCGCATGCAAGGAACAGTGAATTTTGCTATGGCATGAAAATTTATGGGATTCGCGAAATTTGCGACCATGCGAAAAATTTATAATGCTAAGCGAAATTTCTCTATGGCCATATTTTGTATGATAGCGAGAGTCGCTAAGCGAGATTCTTGTGCATAGTGAAAATTCAAATTTCGCTATGTATATGCACCAATTTCGCTATGATAGCATAAAATCCTGCATAGCGAAATTGTTTGCCCTCTGATTTTGATCCAAATGACCCCGTTTTGTGTAATTCCCATTTTGTCCCCAATGTAATCATATATTTTTGGTATTTTTTGTATTTCACATCTCTTGTATGGCTATATAAGCCACCTTATGACATTTTGTAACCCTAACTTTTGCAAACTTCCCGGTCCTGTGACTTTTCATTTTGGTTATAGTTTCTCTCTTCTCTCCTCTTTCTCTCATTTCTCGGCTACGAACACTCCTGCGGGGATGACAACTCGAGGAGGATTCTTGAGCCTCTTCCTCCTTGAAGAGGAGAGCTACTAGGCTTTGGATTTGAGGTGCCGACGGTCCTCTGTTTTTAACGTAGGCATTTATTTTCATTTATGTTCCTATCCTTCACTCTAGGTTTAAATCTCCTAAATACATCTTGTTTGACCCGATGTTGGCAATCTTTGGAGTTCATTGGATGCTTATTGTTGGGTCAGTGATATCCATTAGTTGCCTTCTATTTATCACTGTGAGATGGGTCTAGGAGGTAGGTTTTCACTGTCTGGGACCATGAATGTTCGTTAAATGTTATGTTTCAAAAGGGAAAATCATAGGGCCTAGGTTTTTAAGGAAGCAAATAAGAAGATGGGTCGAGGAAATGACTATATGTCATGCTCAAGCCTGAGGAAAAGACCCAGGGATTGTATTAGTTGTAAAGCCTAAACCGGTGGCGAAACTTCAAGGGGTTCTATTTTACAATTTTTTTTCTCTTATTTTATTTTCAGCCTGTGAACAACCAATCCCTGTTTTTAGACCGCCAAAATCCAAACTTGAAATTCACCATTTTGGAATTAACAGTAAGTCATTTGTACAAAGAAAACCCATCCACAATGTTCGGCCCTAGATAAGCCATCTCACTACTTGTTAGCTTGACTAAAGAGAGCGGTGAGAGGAACTTAAGATATAAATTTTGTTGATTCCGGATCACCCTACTGTGGCACGAATCAGTCATATAAAGCAAAATTAACAATTTACCCTTGAGCACTAAAAAAAAACCCTAACAAAAAAAACCACTCATTTTGACAACCTTTTTCCAACAATACTCTATGGACTTTATTACCCAAAAATTATTCAAACGGTCTTCAAAATTTATGAAACTCTCCATATCAGTCCTTTATAAATCCAATGACATCTATTTAAATTTTCAATTTATAATTCCTTCTCTAAGACCCTCAAACCACTTCTTACATAAGTTACAACATGTTTTTGATGCCAATTTGGTTAACTCACTGAATCACCTACTATTATCCTTGATTTCTGGGGTCTTAACTCCATAAATTGGAAATTGTTTCTTCACTCATTTGAATCTATGGTTCTAATGTTTCTTCTCCAATTGGAATCACCAAATTTGGATCACCAAAACTCAAGTTATTGTATTTTATATCTAGATTACTCAAATTGGCTGAACAGAATCTACACATAGCTCCACTTGAAAATATTTCTATGGGCACTCTAGGGGTTAGCATTTGCTTGCACTTCAACTGAATAACTTATTCCCCTAGAAGTCTATTTTACCCATAATTTTTTAATTACTCGAATTTGGATGAGTGAAACTCATATGGCCAAAACAATACAACCATACCCAGCAGGCATAATCAGTGAGCTACAGGCTCACCTTCAGTCAGTGTTGGGAGCCTTAGAGCTACAATTTGCTCTTGGTCCCTTCTACAAATTTGTAGCCCTACCTCTTATGGTTCTTTACCAATTGTAATCAATTCATTTGGATGATTATAACTTAATCTATATCCAAAACAAAAATAGGGGTTTTTACAAAAAATTTGACAGCATTCCCTTTAAAAACCCAACATTCTCCTTTTTACAACTATTCGATTTTGTTCTTCCATTTTCTTCCCTCTAATCACTCCCATTTAATGCCTTTTACCTCAATTTCACTAATCCCTAACAAATTTCAATATATCATACAAATGCACTATCAAGCCACTAACAAATCACTCACTTGATTTGTCAAAACCTAACCTAAATATTTCTTTCTCAATTTATCTCAAAAGCATCGTAATTCGACCTTAAATACGCTAATTTAACATCCATCCAAGATAATCAGGAATTAGGCACGAAAAACATAAAATCCAAGTTTCCACCATTAGAAACTTACTTGTTTCTTTGGTTTCCTTGGCTTCTCTTACTTGATTCCACTTGGAAACTCACTTGAAGCTTGAAGGAAGAAAAATTCACCTCTCACCCTTGCTCACCTTGCCTCTGCGTTTTCTTCCTCTTTCTCTTTCTCCTTTCTTTCTCTCTTTTCTTCTTTCTTTCCCTCATAATTAGGTACTCTCCTCTTTTGAGCACACTTAGTCTTAATTTAGTTTGACTATTCCCAAAACTACCCTTGAATCAAAGATCCCATGGGTCCATTCTCTCATGAGTCACTAACACTAACTTAGCCCTTAAAATTTAGATTGGCTCTTGTACCCAAAGGAATTTCATTGGTACATTCTCATGATATTTTATTCTGCTGTATTAGAAAGGTTTTGATTGGCTCTCACAATAAAATATCTCCCTTATAGCAACTTTTATCTCAGTTTCACCTTATACTGCTTTTATACCGATTAAATGTCAAAAATATTCTATGGTCGTCTAAACTTCACATTGACCATGAAATATTCTAATTAAATCCTTCACAGTGGATTCCAGGCTCTGAAATCACGAAATCAATTCAAATCATTAAAATCGAATCCAGGACAATAGTGTATTATTATCAGATTCGTTCGGATCGCTTGGAAACTATCAAGCGAACCGTTTCACTCCGTTCCAATTTAGTTAGACTCTATGATTTATTCGGACATTTTAATATTTTCCATTGTTCCAAAAATTTCAGGCTCAAATTTATGTCAGGAATCACTATTCACTTAAATCTCCAATTCTCTTCTAAATATCAGTTCAAAGTCATAGGAACTGAAATTTCTTAAAAATTCCTCTGTAACCTCTCCATCCGGGTATAATAAGAAGAATTACTATTCCTTAGGGCATCCGGTTACAATTTTCGAAAAATTCCACTTCATACCCAAATGACATCCAGAGCGTTCTAAATTCTAAAAAATTTTCTTCTTATCATTTTGACCTCAAATTAGTTCAAAGCTCTTTATTATAACATTCAATAAGGTTGGGGTTTTACACCAATTGTATTAAGTGAGGATTGCAATGACATAATTGTGACCAATAGAGTTCCTGAGGAACAATGCCCTACAAAAGTATCCCCACGGCGGCCTAGAAGGGCAGTAATTATGAATAAGTGGTTAGTGAGGGAAAACCTGAGAAACCACGAAAGAATCCTTATATTAATTCCTCAGACCAACTCAAGTCATAATTCATTCAACCCGGGCCTTACTTAGACAAATCCTTAGGCATCAATGAAGATAACCAACCATAGTTCCTCTATAAATAGTTTTCTCCGGGTTTTAGTCAATTTAATCCAATTTTCACAAATCATTCATGTTTTAGTTTAGTTTTGCTTTTATTAGTTTTTACAAATTTTCTCTTCAACCCATTGTAGCTCAAATACTGAACTAATCTAATAGTCGGAATTGCTCAATCCACCATAAAACCTCACAGTCCTCATAGGAGCGATCTGCGTTCATAATTAGAAAACAATTTTATTACTTGTGCGATGATAGGTGTGAATCATACTACTTGTTATAAATTGTTTTTCGTATGTTTATGTGATCAATTTTCAGTCCATGGTGTTTAAAAGGTGCATAATCATATTTTTTGATGTTTTGGCGTTGAAAAAAAGTCAAAGCAGACAAATCAGCAGGATATGTAGATGGATGTGAGGTTTGCTCTGTGGAGAAAGCGCACCCTTTGCGAAATGATAAATGCATAACGAAGCCATGCGTCATACGGCGAAGAGCCAACCTTTCTTGTGTGAATCTGCATTTAATGAAGAAAAGGGTTCGCTACAATGAAAAAGGAGATACATGCAATAGAAGCTTCTGGTTCGCCTTGGTGAAGCTAGTCTTTGCTAAGGCGAAGGAGAAATATGCAGCATAAAGACACATGTCTTTGCCAGGTCGTTGGGACAAAGAATATTTCCATTTTAGCCTAATCATTGTTGTTTCCAAGGCATAAATATCCCACGCCTCAATAATCATAGAAGGGGACTTGGAGGTAGAACATTCTCCATTTTTAGGGTTGTTAGATTTACTTGATTTTTAGCTTGTTTTTAGAGCTGAGTTGCAAGATCCAACTGCTATAAGATTTCTTGTAGTCGCGGAGAAGAGTTTTGGAGGACTTACTTTATATTTGTTTTGTATTCCCAAACTCGACTTTTCTCTTCATCTTTCAGTGTTATGTTTGGTTTAAACATAGTTTTGTTGGGTTTTAAGGTTTCTATGAGTGCCTAAATCCTCCTCTAGGATTGGTTGTTGATATTGGTGTTTGGTTTATATGCTTTCTTGAATGATTTTGTGAATATAATCTTGTGTTGAGGTTTTATGGATGTGGTTATTTGAATTTCCATGTTTTTATTCAATTGTTGTATGCTAGGAGGTGAGGTTGAGACCTAGAGGCTGAAAGATTTCAGTGGCTTGGTTGGGTATACCCTTAGGACTTAATTTTCATTCCTAATATCCTACGATTGATAAATCAAATTAACTTAATCAAGAAGGTTAGGAAATTAGGAAGGCCCTAATACTAGATGGATTTATTAGAGAGGGACATCATTTAACCTTATGCGATGATCGTATGATCAGAAAGGTGATGGATGCAGGCATAGCTCAGGAACCAATCCCATTGTGGATAGAGAGGTGACTAATAGAATTTCGGACTGGTTTGCCTTAGAATAGTATCACACTAAATGACCTAGATGGATAGAGAGGAGAATAGGGAATAGGTGTGAGAAATTGAGGGGAGACTTGAAAAAGTAAACTTCTTATCGAGTTTCTTGGGCAAGCATGAGAGTACTTTCACTTAATCATCACTAAATGAATATAAGCCATAATTGCACCAATGGAACAACGGGCCACAGTGCCTGATACCACAAGTTATCATTTCTTTACAGGTTTAAACTTCCATAATGCCTTAACACATGCCATATGTAATTCATATAAATATATATATTTAGGCAAGATATCTAAAATTTTCATTAAACATTTACATTTACATTAAACTTTTCAATTTAACATTAAAAGCTAGTTCACTTTTAAGAAACTCAATTTTCAAAACATTATTTTGCACTCACGTACCTTTACCGATCGGCTTCGAGTCGAATTCGTTTCCGTCAGATAGTCACTTGCGTTTTGGCTGCGACTAAATGCCAACCATAACTTCCATTTTAATCCACCATACATTCGATTTCACTAACCACAGCACATTCACTTTAATCATTGAACCACACTTCTGTCTGAGAATTAAGGAAATGACCAAAATACCCTTTACTTTATAAAATGACCTTCATGTCCTCAATTCAAATCATTTTCTTTTCTAACCAATTCCAATGCATTTCTACAGTTGATATTCACCCTAAAACACATAGAGTATAAACTACCCTTGACCCCTCTCATTTCCATTTGGCGAATTATGCACAAACCATATTGATTTTTTCTTCCAATTTCTTCACTTTAATCACTCCAATCTAATGCCTTATACCTCAAATTTCACTAATACCTAACCAATTTCAACATATCACACAAAATTCTATTAAATACAACAAATCCCACTCACTTTATTTTCAAAATAACCTAATCCATTTCTTTCTCAATTTATATCAAAATCATCATTGACCTTAAATACCACTCATTTATAACATCCATACGAGAAAATCGAGGCATTGAGCGCAGAAAAACATAAAATCCAACTTCCCACCATTAGAAACTTACTTGTTTCTTGATTTTCCTTATTTTCTCTCTTGCTACTGGGAGATCATGAAGAGCTTGAAGGGAGGAAAAGCACCTCTCACACTTATCACGGTTTTCTTCCCTTTCTCTCTTCTTTCCTTTCTTTTCTCTCTTTTCTTCCTTTTCCTCTCATGGCTGTGCTCTCTCCTCTTTTGAGCACATAATCTCTAAATTTAACACTGACTCACAACTTCCAAAATTGCTCTTGAACCAAAGAATCCCATTGGTCCATTCTCATGACTCACTAACCCTAACTTAGCCCTTAAAAAAATTTTGATTGGCTCTTATGCCCAAGAATCTCATTGGTCCATTCTCATGATATTTTAATCATAACTTAGCCATTAATAAAGGTTTTGATTGGCTCTCACAATAAAATATCTCCCTTATAGCAGCTTTTATCTCAGTTTCACCTTATACTGCTTTTATACCGATTAAACGCCAAAAATATTCTATGGTCGTTTAAAATTCACATTGACCATGAAATATTCTAATTAAATCCATCACAGTGGATTCCAGGCTCTGAAATCACTGAAATCAGATTTTAAATCATTAAAATCGAAAATCTGGACAATAGCGTATTATTATCCGAATTACGTTCGGATGCACAGAGAAACTATCAAACGGACTCAGTTCACTACTGTTCAGTTTTGATTTAGACTCTATGATTTATTCCAGACATTTTATATTTTATTTAATTTTAAGAAAAATTCATTGTAGGTTCCAAATTTAAGTCAGAATCACTATTCCTTAAATCTCCAATTCTCACTAAATATCAGTTCAAATGCCAGAACTAGAATTTTAAAAATTCTCTACATCTCCTCCATCCGAATATAATAAAGAAAAGTTACTATTCCTTAGGGCCTCATTGAAAATTTTTTGAAAAATTCACTTTATCTTTAAAATGACGTCCAGGAGAGCGTTCTAAATTTTAATCTACCCTCGCTTCTATCATTGGACCTCTAATAAGTTCAACAACTACCATTATAACATTTAATAAGGTTGGGGTTTTAATCACCTCTCTTATAAAAATTTCGGCCTCGAAATTAAAACATTCGTACCTGCATCAAAGAGATGGGGGTAATGCCTCTTCATCACACTCCTCATGCTCCCATGTATCTTCCTACATTGTATGCCTCCTCCCTTGATACCTTCACCCGGTGGAATAGTCATGTTCTTGCGCGGGAACTTGCTCTCGACGGTCGAGGATCTGCACTTGGTTCCTGTTCATTATGTCAAATTTTCTGTATTTCCAGCGAAGTACGCTCTGTCGATACATGTGAAGAAGTGCGAGTATGTACTTGCGAACACAAACATGGAAAACATCGTGAATGCGGTCGAGGTCGGATAAGCGACTCCAATCGATATGCCACCTCCCCGATCCTCTCAACGATCACGTATGGTCAAATATATCGTGGACTGACTCTCACGTTTCCCCGAATCTTAGTACGCCCTTCATGGAAATCCTCAAAAATACCATATCCCTACCTCGAACTCTAGGTCCCTTACGTGATTAATCGCATAGCACTACGTAGGTCTTTGTGCAATTTTCAGTCTATCATATAACTTTGATCTTATCACAAGTCACTTGGACAATTTCGGACCTACTAATTTCCTTTCGCCTACCTCATCCCAGTGGTAGGTTCGACATTTCGTCATAAAGAGCCTCATAGAGGCCCACACCAATCTTGTCTATCATGTTATTGTATGCAAACTCCGTCGGGGGATCTCCAGGTTCCTCACAAACTCCTGGCATACCTAAGCATATCTTACAGAATCCTGAATAGTCCTCTCGGGATTGGCCATCAGTTTGTGGATGAAAAGTCGTACAAAAATGTAGTCTAGTGCGAGGCATTTGGAACACCAGATCCTATGAGGTGCATAGTGACACATGTAAGCGTAAGGCGCATATTTACCAAGTTTCGTGCCAAATGATAAAATTGTAAAGTTTTCAAGAATTGTGACATTTTGCAATTAAGGAAAGTGGAGGGGGTGAAAGTATAAGTGTGGAAATTTAAATAGTAAATAATAATAATAAATTACCTGCAGAAATAGTTAGAAGTCTCGAAATTCTACAGATCTCGGATGTGAGAAATGGACTACGTCGTTAAGTTCGTCTGAAATCTAATAGCCTAGAAAGTTTCGTTGAATTCAGGGCGATCGAATCTTTATGAATTTCTAGGCGACAAATATAGAGTGAGAAACACGAAAGCGGGATTTTTTGAGAAAAATTTAAAATGACAAGTATATAAAGAATATTCGATTATGATAAATAAAATTGAAGCCCAGGGACAAAATAAATGTTTTGAGGAGGCTTAAACTATTAAAAAAAGAATAAAGGGACATGTGGGTCCCACTTAAAAAAACAAAAGCATAAAACATAAATGTCAAACACAAGGTGAGGCAGCAGACGGCAGAGAGAATTTAGTTTTTAGTTTTATTCTCTTGGTTTCTTTCGATTCACGAGTGACCGTGAGAAGTCGTCAGGGATAAACCACGAAAAGTGCTCTACGCGACCCGAGGGCTGCGTGAGTACCAAAACCGCGGGTTTCTTTAGGAATTCAGGTAAATATTCGAAAATCAAATTTTTTATTTTTTCAGTCTACGTCATTCTAGTGATCGGTAACTTTAGGACCGATAGGTAAAGTTACTGCATGCGGCGAGAGCTGCGGCGTGAGTACGAAATCACGGGATTCCTTGATTTCCATGTGAAATAAGTGAATACATGAATACACATATAAATTAGTAAATATGTATGAATACGTATAAATACGTATGCATAGTGCATAGTGCATAGTGCATAGTGCATAGTAAATCGCGCATAGTAAATCGCGTAAAAAATATGAATAGTATTTGGTTGGATTTCTTTGACGTATGAAGTACAATACATCGAATGTAGGCTAAAATCAAAGGCAGACAAAGTTGTGGAGTAGTGCTAAAGTTTAGTAAGCAGAAAAGGTGAGTACTCAAAATCATTTTCTAAAACGAAAATGTTTAAATTACAAGTTTGTAAAGTGATTTGAAAATATAGATTTATAAAGCATTTTGTTACCTCCAATTGTTATACTCAGCAGAAAAGTTTGATTTGGTGTTAAAAACATTTTGGCAGGTTTAGCAAAACCCCTAGATGGCATAGCTTCGAGTTCAGGTCGGATGTATTTCGGTTCAATGCGTAGCAATGTTATGAATATTATGACTAACTATATTGCACAGTCGTGATTGAGGGTTAGATCTAGTATATATTTTATATAGTGAGTCGCCCTCACACATTCGGGTGTATATAGTTAGCCTTGACTTAGTACACATACTTGATGGGGTGTTGGTTCGAGGTTCCTCACCGAGCATTTGGTCGAGGACCCATTATGCTATATAGATCCACAGTGTTCTGGGACCATTTTTAATAGAGTAGTGTTCCAGGGTTAGGCATCACTTTAAATTATTTCGAAATGGGCCACGATTAGTTTGGTACCAGTTTACATTATAGCACTTTTAGATATTAACCACCAGAGAAAAAACGATTTTGATGCGAGAAATAGTTTTCAAAATAGTTTTCGGCGAAGCAGGTTTCGGCGGCAAAAAATAACTTTTAGAGCAGTTTTGAGAAATGGTTTTCATATCAGCTTCCGGTTTTCTCATAGCGAGTTTTACAACCATTTCTTTTCTGATTTTCATATTGGGAGGTACAAGCGGCGAGACATACGGCATTTAGACATAGTACTCGAGCCACGTTTGGCTCCACGGTTTTGTTTTTAAAATAATTTTTCGAGGTCGCAGTGTTGGCTTAAGACTTTTCCAGGATCCTCAGTCTGAAGCGTGTTGTGATTATATATAAGATAAGGTGTGAAGTAAAAGTATTAAAAGTTAAAATGTGATATTTTGTATATGTAAATATCTTTTGTAAAATATGCATGCATATTTTGAGAAAAATAGGTTGCGATGAAATTATGTTGAATTGATTTTTATCTTATATTTTGATGAAGGACGAAAGGTCCTTTGTGATTATGATTGGATTTTGGAAGGATATTGGGAGTGTATTTTTATACATGTGAATTTGTATTTGGAAGCTGACCATTTGTGCGGTCGTTATCTTACAGGTTTTTTGTTAAATCTAAAGGTGTGATTTTGATAGAAAGTGAAAAATTTTATAACCCACGTTTTCAATACGATTTCGACTTCAGCATTTTGCGGCTTAGCTTCGCTGGTAACTTGTCGGTCGGGCGAGCTTGGGTGGGGGGTTACTATGGGTGCCGGCGATTTCTGTCACTAGGAAGGGGGTCTGTCAAGTTGGTATCATAACGGTTTTGGCGATGGTTACTTTGTTTTTAATTTCGTTTGCGGTATTTCCTATAAATTGTTTTTATAATGATTTTTCTATTACCAACCTACATTGTTTTTGCTAATCCTTGCATGCATCAAATATTGAAAAGTGTCACTGAATATTTTAACCTTGACATTCACAACATTATGTGCGGGCCAGGTGTGAGAATTCGATCTAGGACTTGGTACCCAGAGCGCATATCGAGAGAGATATGTGAGCACGCCCTCGAGATCTGAAAATGTTTATTAGATTAGCCCCAGCGAGGAACCATCGGCAGCGAGACCCGAAGGCGGTACCTTGACGATGGATCAGGTTATATAGATTGTTACAGTAGCTACCCGTCAGACACGGGAGTCTCCATAAGAGTAGAGGGGCATGTTAGAATGCGCTCTAAATTAGGGGCTAAAACTTATGATGGTACTGGCGACCCAGAGGCAGGGTACTTATGGTTAGGTTGGGTTAGCTTTCTAGCTATTATATGGTGACGTAGACATGAGGTCTTTCCACCATAATAACTGGAAAAAAAGTGACGTGGACACGAGGTTCTTCCACCGACACGGTAGAGACACATGTTTCCTGTGTTTACTAGGATACATGTGTGTGTGATGTTATGAAAAGTTTGAGGTTGCATTAAAAATTAGAAAGGACCTTTAGTTACGGCTGGGGCGACCAGACGGTAAGAGAGGTGCTCCGGCACTGGTCGACCGGACTGATTAGTCTAGTAGAAGAAAGGAAAGAAATTGGACTGGTGGTAGGGCTTAGGATGAGGGCTGACATCAGCCGGGGATGGATTAGATCGCCGAAGCGACCACAGGGAGGTGGTAGATCTTCAGGATCATCTTTTCCATTGTGCCACATGTCAAAGGAGGCATCTCGGAGAGTGTAGGATGAACATGACAGGATGTTTCCATTGCGGGTAGGAAGGTCACTTTATCTGAAACTGTCCACAGTTAGTAGCTGTAGAGACCTTTGATGTAGGTACAGTAGCATTACCCAGGCACCGACGGTCCAGTCGAGTTTGGTAGGGGTGGTTCGGCGAGTGCGTCTGACAAGCGAGTAGAAGTCGTGGTAGAGTGCAGGCAGAAGCGGTGCCCAGATTGGCCGAGATACATAGTGAGCCGTACTCGGGCTCGGGGTATTTTTCGGTCACCTGGCGGGCGGTCATCAGAGACGTGATTCTTGGGCTGATTTCAGTTTATGATCATGATGCATAGCCATTGGTGGACTGCGGAAACCCTCATTCATTTATTTTAGTACCATTCATTGAAGGCACCGAGATAGAGTCGGCTATAGATGGTCGATATGGTGGTTTTAGGTACCCCGATGGGGATATGATATCGAAAGGATAGTTCAATTGCTTGATTATTGATCCGAATAAGGTTTTTATGAACTTGATAGTGTTGGTATCCATGATTTCGATATACTCTTGGGTATGGTACAGTTATCGAGCATAGAGCCACCTTGGGTGCTATAAGAAAGAGAAATGGGTGGTCGAGTCCAGAAGGAACGGGTGTGATATTTCGGGAATCGAAGAGAGATCGCCCTGATCCATTAATGCCATGGCCTTCGAAAATGCTAGGAAAGGTTCCCGAGGTTCATTTGGCATTTTTTAGTAGATAGAAGACAAGAGGGACACGGTTGGAAGACATCCCATGGTCGAAGAGTTTCGGATATCTTTCGGATGATATTTCGAGGTTTACCTCCGGATAGAGGTGGAGTTCACCATTGATTTGATCCGTGCGAGCCCATTTCTATTCCTCCTTATAGAATGGCTCTGCCAGTGAGAGCTTAAGGCTTAGTTAGAAAATTGTTAGTAAGTTCGTCCCGGCCAGAGGCATATCCCAGCTAGGGAGCTCCGAGTTCTCTTAAGTGAAAAAGAAAGATGGAGTTTGCGGTTGTGTATAGATTCTGAGACGGTGAGCAAGAGTTACCATCCGCGATCGGTGTTAATCACCTTTAGGATCGATGAGTTATTGATCGACTCGAAAGGTCTCGAGTATACCAGATGAACGAGGTGAGGTATCATCGATTGAGGGTCCGGAAGTGATGTTCCTAAGATTACGGCCCGGGACACGCTCACGGACATTATGAGTTCTGGTGATGCGGTTTGGCTTGACTAACGCGCTCGTGACTTTATGGATTTGATGAGCACGGTATTCGGTAGTATTTGGATAGGTTCGTCATAGTTTTTATCGATGATATCCTTGTGTATTCATGTAGTTCAGAGGAACATTCATAATACCTGAGGATTGTGTTCTGAACCCTAAGGGAGGCGACGGTTGTGCCTTGAGTTGAGCAAGTGCAGTTTTGAAGCAGTGGGTGACATTCTTAGGCCATTATGATCTCGAGTTGAGAAGTGAGTGTGGATCCCATAAAATAGAAGCTATGGTAAATTAGGCTTAGCCCGAAATGTGTCGAAGTCGGGAAGTTTCCTTGGTTTAGCGGTGTCTGGGAAGTTTGTTGAGGGGTTCTCTAAAATAACAGCCCCATTGACCAAGCTGACAAGAAAAGATGTCAAGTATGATTGGGTAGATGCACGCGTGAGTTTCGAAGAGTTGAAGGGTGGAGTGCTTCAGCTCAGGTTAACTTTACCTGACGATGGGAGAGATGGGTTTATGGTTTATAGTGATGCTTCACGGCAAGGCCTTGGTTGTGTTTTGATGCAGAATGATAGGGTGATTGCATATGCCTCTAGACAATTAAAGAAGCATGAGGAGAATTACCCTACACACGACTTAGAGCTACGACGATAGTGTTCTTTCACGAAAATATGGAGACATTATTTATATGGTGTTCATACGGGATCTTCTGAGATCTAAGAGTCTTCAATATATTTTCACTAGAAAGGTTAAACACGAGGAAAAGAAGATGGCTTGAGTTGATTAAGGACTACGGCCGCACTGTGAGTATCATCCGGGAAAAGCAATGTAGTAGCGGATGCCTTGAGTGGCGACGAGAGAGTTCATTGTCTCATATGAGATCGGGTTATCTTCCTTGTTGAGGTGGATCGAGGAGCTTTAGGAGTGTGTGGAGGTTGAGGATTCAGGAGCCTTGTTATCCACATTTCATGTTAGACCCCTCCTAGTGGATCATATTTTAGTAGGGCAGTCGCAGGATCCACAGATGATTAAGCTTAAGGAATAGATAGAAAAAGGAAAGGAAGCAGAGTTTCAAATTAGAGAAGACGGCATGATAGTGAAAGGATAGAGAATGTGTGTGCCAGAGTATGGCGAGCTAAAGATAGACATTATGGAAGAAGCACATTCATCTGCATATACTATGCATCCACGTAGTACCAAGATGTATAAGACTTTGAAAGAACATTACTGGTGGAATGGGATGAAGAAAGAGATTGCAAGTTTAGGTCTCGGATGTCTAACTGTCGGCCGGGTGAAGGCGAACATCGAAGCCCTTGAAAGGAAGATCTGATTCTCCCTATTCGAGTATGGAAATGGGAAAAGATTACTATGGTTTTGTGACGGGTCTTCCCGCGGACTTCGAGGCGACCTTGATGCTATATGGGTGATAGTAGATCGATTGGCGAAGTGCAGCATTTCTACGGTGTGTTGAGGAATCATTGGAAAAGTTGGCCCAAATGTATGTGGATGAAATAGTGAGACTTCATGGGGTTCGGTTTCGATGAGTGTCGGTCGAGACCCGGGTTCACATCGGGTTTTGGCTAGTTTACAGACGGCGTTAGGTACTCGCTACATTTAAACCTGACATTTCATCCTGAAGCGGATGGTCGATCGAGAGGACTATTCGGACATTAGATGATATGCGAGAGCTTGTGTAATGGAATTCAAGGGAGTTAGGATACTCCTTAGCACTAATAGGTTTGCCTACATGTGGCTTCTCCAACCGATATAGAAATGGCTCCATTTGAGACACATTGTATGGTAGGAAATGTAGAACTCGGTATCTTTTGTGATAAAGTTGGTGAGAAGACTAGTAGGCACGGGAGTGAATCTGAGATCACTTCAAAAAAGTGAAAGTTGTTCGTGATAGCAGAAATAGCAAGAGATAGACAGAAAAGTTATGCGGACAACCGTCGCAGAGACTTACAATTCGAGATAAGTGATCGGGTCTTTTTGAAGATTTCCCCTTGGAAAGATGTTTTGAGATTTGGGAAACGAGGCAAGCTCAGCCCAAGATATATAAGACCTTATGAGATTGTGAGTAAGGTGGGACATTAACTTACGGGTTAAATTACCCAGATTTATCAAAGTTCATGACACATTCCATGTCGATGTTAAAAATACGTTCCTCTCCCTTCACATGTCTTTGAGAGAGCAACGGTCTGTGACTAAAGGAGAACGACTTATGAGGAAACACTGTATGCGGTTGTAGATGCAAGGAGCAGGTCTTGAGGGCTCAAGTAATTCCTTTGGTTAAAGTCTTTGTGGAGGAATCATGAGAGAAGCATTACTTGGGAGCGAGGAGGTTCGAGATGCGCGCGGTACCCTCAAATTATTTTCTAATTCGAGGTATTTTCCTTTCCTTTGAATTTAGTTTGTTCATTTCGGGGCGAAATGTTCTAAAGGAGGTTGTAACACCGGAGTCCTATGAGGTGCATAGTACATGTAGCTGTGAGGCATATGTGCACCAAGTTCCATTGTAAAGAATAAAATTGTAAAGTTTTAAATTATGACACTTTTGCAATTAAGGAAAGTGGAGGGGTGAAAATATATTCAATGGAAGTTTAAATAGTAAAATAATAATAAATTGCCAAAATGGATTCGGGAAAGTCTCAAAAATTCTCTAGATCTCGGATGCTGTGAAAGCGATTTGTTATTTAAGTTCGTCTCATGAAATCCTAGTAGCTTTACGAAAAAGTTTCGTTGAATTCGAGACGAGTCGAATGTTCGAATTTCTAGGCGCAGATATAGAGTGAAACACAGCAGGGATTTTTTAAAAATTTGAAAAATGGCGAAATATATAAAGAATATTGATTATGATAAATAAAATTGAAAGCGAGACAAAATAAATTGTTTCGGGAAGCCGCCGACGAAGGAATAAAGGGACATGTGAGTCCCACTTAAAAAAAAAAAAAAACGTAAAAACACAAATGTCAAACACAAGGTGAGGCAGCAGATGGCATAGAAATTTAGTTTTTAGTTTTTGGTGTAGTTTCTTTCTCAAATTCACGGAAATGCGACGGTCGAATTCGTCGGGATAAACCACGAAAAGTGCTTCTGCTGACAGGGTTCGCAGCGTGGTACCAAAAACACGAATTCACCGAGAATTCAGGTAAATGATACGAAAATCCAAATTTTTAGTTTTTCGGATACGTCATTCACAGTGGTGATTGCTTTGGACCCGATAGGTAAAAGTTACTCACAGCGGCGGAGAGCTGCGGCGTGAGTACCAAATCTGAGATTTCGCGGATTTCCATGTGAAATAGTGAATACATATGAATATATATATAAAATAGTAAATACATATGAATACATATAAATACGTATGCATAGTGCATAGTGCATGATGAATAGTGCATAGTGCATTGTGCATAGTGCATAGTCACATAATGCGTCGCGCATAGTAAATAGAGAATGATATTTGGTTGGTTGTGCGACGTGTGAGTCCTAATACATCAAATGTATGGCTAAAATCAAGGGGCAAAGTTGTGGAGTAGTGCTCCAAGTTTAGTAAGCGAAAGGTGAGTACTCAAATCATTTTCTAAAACGAAGTGTTTAAATTACAAGTTTGTAAGTGCTTTGAATATGTCACGCCCCGAATCCCAGGACCGACCCGATTAGCCGGATCTGACGAGTTCGGGTCTGAGAGACTTCGGGGCTAGGACTCTTTACGATTTTTTTTTTTTTTTTTTAAAACCAGTATGGTACTGTGGGGTATGACCCGTCTTATAATAATCAAAATATTATATACAAATCAAAAGAACTACCCACTTAGGAGTGGTGTCGTAATCTAGACAAATATAACTAAGTTCCATTTACAAATACAAAATTACACGGATCGAGGCACGGAACCACCATGTGGTGAACCACTTCTGAAGTATGGTAGCTGTTTGTATCACGGATGTTTGATGATGTCTTCTCACGTACTGCAGTTAAAAACCAGGTGCTAAGGCTGCAGCAGTGGGAAACATTTCTTATCACGAAACACGTACGCCTTCGAGATTATAATAAGTGTATAACCATAACAGATATCAGAAATTTCATGCATTCATATCATGGACTTATATAAGTACTTATGCTTATCATAGGCTTATGTTCATACGGGACTCAGATTAAGTTCTGAACTATTCTTATCACCGGAACTTATCCTTATAACGGACTTATGTGCATTCGGGACTCAGTAGGGTTACATAACTTATGCTTATGCTCACGGAGTTTAAACTTATTCGGAGGTACCGTAGGTACCCACGGTCTGGGCATTATCTTGGTATTTTGGACACATACTTGTCTTATGGAACTTATCTTGTTCTTCACGGAACTTATACTTATCTTACGGATCTTATCTTTGTTAAGGAACTTGTGTGTATTTCGGGTATAGAAGTACCCGTGGGTACTCTGAGAACATTTTAATGGTACAAAGTACTGGAGTGCAGCGAGAACTTAATCAAATCGGGTAGTGGTACTGCGGAACGGATCGGATCTGGGACTTATCGGATACGGGAGTACGGCGGGTACTACGAGGGACTTGTCGGAGATCTGAGGACTTATCGGATCTGGGAATGCAGTGGGTACCCTACGGACTTATTGGTCGGGACTTATCGAGATCACGAGTGCAGAGTAGGTACTACGGGACTTATTCAGATTCGGGACTTATCATGTACCAGATCCAGAGAGTGTACGGTACATGATCTTTGTAGGGGGTGTATAAAAGGTACAGGTGTCATATTGTAGTATTTTGGAGATGAAGTGGGAAATTATAAATTTTGAAACCCCGAATTTAGTACTTAAAATAAGGGTACAATTGTCATTTAGCAAAAGGATATGTAAGGCATAATTAGAAGTTAGAGATGGGCCATAGTAGGAATTTCAAAAGTTGGATTTTTAATATTTAAATGTGAGGACAAATTTACGGTGGGAAAGTGGAGGGTGAAGTATAATTAATGGAAGTTTAAATAGTAAAATAATAATAATAAATTGCCAAAATAGTTCAGGGAAGTCTCGAAAATTCTCTAGATCTCGGATGACGAAACGGACTGCGCCGTTAAGTTCGTCTCGCGAAATCTAGTGACCTAGAAAAGTTTCGTTGAATTCCGAGACAGTCGGAATATTTTACGAAATTCTAGGCGACGGGTTTAGAGTGAAACCTGAAAACGAGATTTTTGAAAAATTCCGAAAAATGGCAAATATGTAAAGAATATTCAATTATGATAAATAAAATTGAAACCGGGACAAAATAATTTATTTCGGAGGCCATGGACCAAAAAAGGAATAAAGGGACATGTGGGTCCCACACTTAAAGAAAAAGAAAAAAAAAAAAGATGCAAAACAAAATCAAAACAAAAGGAAGCAGCGGCAGTGAGAGCGTGAGATGCAGAGAGTTTTAAAAATTTATTTTTAAAATCTTCTTTCTCAGATTCTCGAGTTTGATCTTGAGTCGGCTCGGGATAAACACAGAAAAGTGCTCTGTGATATGGGAATGCAGCGTGAGTACCAAAAACACGAGATTTCACCTAGATTTCGAATTAAATATCACGAAACCCAAATTTTAGTTTTCTCATATCTCGCCATTCTGATGGTCGACACTTTTAGACCGGTAGGTAAGAAGTTGCTCCCACTTGTGACGAGGCTACGCGTGGACATTAAAATCTTGTTTTTCGTCGAGCTTCGAGGTAGGAAATTTTCCTACTTGTGTTATATAATGGCTTGAATATTCTTGAGTATAAATTTGATCCCAAAATTTTTTAGGCCCAGAGGTTTAGGAATTTTTAGGAAATTTTGAGACTATTTTCGAATGATCAGGGTTGAATTTAGACTATTTTCCAGACAGTTTTGGTTAAAATTTTAAAATTTTATTAGAACCGGTCAGGACGTAATTTTGAGAAATGTTTTGGTGTTTAGAAATTTATATGGAAAGTCTCTTTAGTCTAGAATCTAGCCATATGCTGTGAATGGCATTTGGGGCCCACATAGTTTAAAAAATTTGAATTTTAGCACCAGTGTGCAAATTGTAGTTGTGCGCGTGTGATCTATCATCAGGTGTGTAGGCTAAAAGCAAAGGCGGGAAAGTTGTGGGCTGTATCAAAATTTTGAAGCAAACGAGAAAAGATTGAGTGTTCTAAACCCATTTTCCAAATACTAGTGTATTATTATTATTGTAAATTGTTTCTGGCTGGTATTTCATGGTTTTGTTTTGACCATTTTCAAGAAGCAATGAATGGTTTGAGTTAAACCATTTTACGAAAAGTAAGTAAATAGTTTCTAAATTGTAAACCATCTTTGAGCAAGCAAGTAAGTAAATGGTTTTGAATAATTAAAGCGATTTTCAAGCAACGAGCAAATGGTTTTAAATTGTAAAACCATTTTCAAAAACGACAAGCAGCGAGAATGTTTGTGAAAAAACGAGGCTATTCCACCAGTTCTAAGCAAGCAAGCCGGTCGGAGGTATTCCGTGCGTGCGGTGGTGTTGGATCTCATACATGCATTTTAGTTTGCTGGTCGCCGAACTTAGGACTCCGTCATGCATTTAAAGAGGAGATAGTGGCGCGTGCGGGAGTATATAAAAGGTTATGAGCTCTAACTAAAATATGGTGATGGCGACCAGTCGATTCCACCATATTCAGGAAAAAGGTGATCACGGACACGAGGTCCTTCCAGAGCACGATCGCCAGACTAGTGTTCACTAAGTACGATAAGAAAAACAAATAGGCCTCCGGTGGTTGATGTTTTATAGTTTTGAAAAAATCAAATATTGTGGTTCCGTGTGACTTAGGAGAGTTTAAAGCAAACGGTTGAGCGGCTCCGGGTTTAAGATTTCAAAAAGCGATCGGTTGGGCAAACTCCCGTGGGATTTTAAAAATGGCTTGGTTGAGCTGACTCTAGTTTTATTTTCAAGCATCTTGCGGTTAGACAAACTCCGTTTTTATGAAAAAGTTTGAGAAACTTTTTAAAGTAAAAGGTTTGTGAAATGTTTAAGAAACTTTTCAAGCAAGATAAATCAAGCAAGCAAAAGAAAATTTGAAAAGTTTTATAAACCTTCTAAGCAAGCAAGCAATAAGAGTTTTACAAGCTTTTAAAGAAAAGTAAAACAACAAGAAAGCAAGTATAAAGCAAGCAAGCAAAAAGAAAGAAGTTTTAGAAACTTTTTAAAAACAAGCAAACAAAGTAAAGCAAGGAAAATAATTGTAAAGAGTTTACATTTTTTGAGATGTTTAGAAGCAAAACCTTTATAAACATACACTCCATGTTTCGTTTAGCTCATTATTTTGTGTTAAAAACTATTTTCCGGTTGTTTCAAGTATCTTGAAATGGTGGAGCATAATAGGATTTGTCGACATTGTACAAATCTTAAATTAAGTATTATGTAAGAAAATGCTTTGAATATGTCTGATGGAACATATGTATGTACATAAGAGTAGTTTGTGAGAGAATGTGTTGGTATCTTGGTTGTCATATATTTGGATGTAAATTGTAAATTTGATGTATCGAGTTTGGGACATGTCCTATATCATTCATTATCTTTCTTAGAATTTTTAATAAAATCTTAAGTTTAGAAAATAAAATTTTTATAAGAGTTTTAGTAAGCGTGCGACCGCTTCCTGGGAGTTTCTAGTCGTTAGGAGTAGCGGTGGGGTTCACGTGGAGTGGGCGGCAGCGCCCCGTCGCCGATGAAGAGGGGTGGGGTGTGTCATATCGGATCTGAGGAGTGCCGGCGGGTACTCTGAGGACTTATTCGGATTGGGACTGTGGATCAGGTGCAGTGAGTCTTCTGAGAGACTATTCGATTCGGGACTTATCGGATCTGAGTGCAGTGAACTATACAGGACTTATTCGAATCTGAGAAGTACGTAGGTACTACAGAACATTTTCAGATATTTACTCTTATTCTTTATTCAGAGTCTTATCATATAAGCTGTTTTGACTTCACAGACCGATGTCTGGTATGAGTAAGACACGTGTGATAAGTACGAATCTTTTATCTGATGCAGATGTAGTAACATATGGAATAGGGAGTCTTTGTATATAATCGAAAATCATAGAAATTACTAATGAAGTCTTGAGACACTAATCGAGAATCTCAGAAGTACTAATCGGGAGTCTTAGGGCACTAATCGAGATGCAGAAGTACTAATCGGGAGTCTTGGGTACTAATCGGGAATGCAGAAATACCCATATCCCGGGGAGCGGGAGTCTTTGTGTCATTTAATAACTAAGTCTTGGTAGTTTTACGATTATATGTGTCTGATAACTTACTATCTTATATTAGGCATTATTAGCCATTATGTGTTCATGAATCATATTCCATATCTTGGTAAGGTATGATGAGCATTTAATCATACCTTATTCAAATATTCTTATTTTACATGAATCGCACGGGTGGAATCAATCCAGTGGATGTCAGGCGCTGATTCTGTGAGCATTTTCATGCTGACTGTTCGGTTCTGGGTTTTACCGAGATAGTTTGAAATATTAATTTTCAGTGCCCCTTGTTTCCATATTTGACACTGGTTCTTTGTGGTCCTTTAAAGCTAAGGTGCTAAGGGTTCATTTCCAATTGGAATCACCCAAATCGTAGCACCGGAACTCAACTTACGTTCGAATCAATCGGGAACCCTATATAATCAAACTGATGCAGAAAATGGCTTGCACATTGCCCCACTTTGAGTGAATTTTTGGCACTTGATCAGGGTGACGATACTGTTTCTTTGGGCATGGTTCTCCTTAAGTCTAACAATTGGCCGCAGATCCTTTCAGGCCGGATGAAATGAGAAGTTATGGCGAATCGGCCCGGGTCGAACGGAAAACGAGCAGGGTGTACGATACACTAAAGTGTGCGGTACACATTATTAAAAACGACCAGAATGCAGTGTACCGGTACATGTTCAAGGTGTACCGGTACACATCACGAAAATGGCGAGAATGTGTTTTTCACCCCATTTTCCATGTTTTGATATCCAATCAACTCTACACTTCAAACACACATCAAAACCATTTCAAATTCACTTTGGAATCTCTTTTCTATTCAATTCATCTCTCAATTACATATCTTTCTTCCAAAAACATATCAAGATTCCTTCCAAAACAATTCTAATATGGGTTAAGACCCATACACAAACCAATTATGATGATTAGTTAGGTTTGTTCCCAAGCCCAACTCGACTACTCATAATTAAACCATGAATCCATCCACGAAAAGGAGGATTCCATACCCATCTTGTGCCATGAGGTTTACCTTACTTGGCATAAATTTTGGGTTGGGTAAGAGCCTAGTAAAAACCCTAGATTTGGGCAAGATTATAACCATCAAAGCATGGAAATTCATACATAAATTCAGTTTCCATACCTTGTTAGCTCGATCTCCCTCCTCCTCTTCTTCTATTCTTCTTCTTCTTCTTCTTCCTCTTCTTGGCCTTCAAGGTTTTGCTCCCTTTGAACCAATTTGGTCTTTAAATCATGGATTTATTGAGCCATGTTGTAGAACAAAACCCATTTTTGGCTTTTAACTTTTCATTTTGCATTTAAGCCCATAACTCCTTCTATTTATAAATAAACTTTCCTTTATTTCATTTTGGCCCATAGATCATCAGTGTCATATCTTGGCCCCCTTTTAGACAATTTACAATATTGCCCTTAAGTCTTGTACAAATTCCGGGTATCTAAATTTCCATGTTTCGCATTTATCTCATGAAACATTTAAATTACGCTTACAAAATACCCTAAACATGTCGAAAACTGCTAGGGTATATTTCGGGGTGTTACAATATAGATTTATAAAGCATTTTTATTACCTCCCAATTGTTATACTTAGCAGAAAAGTTTGATTTCAATATTTAAGAAACAGTTTGGCCTGGTTTAGCAAAAACCTAGATAAGCGTAAGCTCGATTCTTAGGTCAGATGTATTTCGGTTCAATGCGTATGGCAATGTTATAGGATATTATGACTAACTATATTGCTGATCGACAGTGGGGTTAGATCTAGTATATATTTATATAGTGGTGCTTCTTTGCACATTCGAGGTATATAGTTAGTAGCGTGACTTAGTACATAGCGATGAGGTGTTGGTTAGGGTTCTCACCCAGAGCATTTTGGTCCAGAGGTTAGTATGCTTCTCCCAGATCCAGCTAGGTGTTTGGGACCATTTTATTCGGGTAGTGTTAGGGTTCACTCACCGGAGTGCCGAGGTCTGGGGTTCAGAGGCATCACTTCTAGGGTATTTGATAGACCCACGGTGGTTTGGTACTTGATTTACATTATAGCGACTTTCGGATATTAACCACCAGCGAAACGGAGTTTTCGCGAAATAGTTTTGAGCGGTTTTCGGCGAATTAGTTTCATAGCGTTTTCAGCGACGGCTTGATTTTCATGATGAAAATAGTTTCAGGCAGTTTTGAAATGGTTTCATATCAAAAACCGGTTTTCTCATAAGCAGTTTTACAACCATTTCTTCTGATTTCATATTGGGAGAGTCTGAAACTGATGAAGCAGCGGCTTATTTAGAACTTATAGTACTCACTGAGCCAGTTTGGCTCACAGTTTTCTGTTTTTAAAATAATTTTTCAAGTGCAGGTGTTGAAGCCCAAGACTTTCGAGGATCCTCGATCTGGCATTGTGTTGTGATTATATATAAGATAAAGGTGTGATAAAAGTATTAAAGTTAAATGTGACATTTTGTATATAGTAAATATCTTTTGTAAAATATGCATACATGGTTGAGAGAAAACGAGGTTGCGATGAAATTATGTTGAATTGATTTTTATCTTATATTTTGATGAGGACCAAAGGTCCGCTATGATTAATAGTTAGTTTTGGAAAATATTAGGAGTGTATTTTTATACATGTGAATTTGTATTTTTGACATTCCTTTGTGCGATCACCGTTCTATCTTCTTAGGTTTTTTGTTAAATCTAAGGTGTGATTTTGATGAAAAGTGGTATAACCGTTTCAAAATCAGTTCAGGCTTGACGTTTTAAACGGCTTAGCTTCATGGTAACTTGTCGGTCGGCCGAGCTTGGTGGGGTTCTGTGGAGTTCTGCGGCGAGATTTCTGTCCTTGAGAGAGTGCGTCGAGCAGTGCGTGGCCAGGTGGCAGTGTGAGGTAAACACAGGATCTCTCAGTGCGAAACAATGAAACTGGCGTAACATGCAGTATGATAATCTCTTTAACGTATAATTGGGCCAACATCGATGAATCATATTCACGATGGGTAGGAAATGCGATTTAGGTCGGTGCGTCTCTGATCACCCGTGTCATCATAGCCACTCAGGCAGCGTGGAATCACCCGCAAATCCATAGTGATTCTCTCATTTCAACGAGGATCGGGTGTATTGTAATAGTCCTGGTGACCGATGTTCGACTTTCACTGTGACATGTGAGACATGCAGACGAACTCTGCCGATATCCTCTTCATACCCTTCCACCGGTAGTGTTCGCCCCAGAGACATGATGCATCTTTGTGCTTCACGGATGCATAGCATAAGCGGAGAATGGGCTTCCACCGCCAATCTCTCTCCTCACATCACCCATCAGAACACACAACCTCGTCCCCGCATTACGGTACCATCCTCTGCTTCCTCTCGAGTGCAATTTATCTTCGAAATCCTCAGCCGAACTACGGTAATACCACCACTTGACCAGAGAAAACTCCTTATCTACTGTAACACTCGTAGGCAGTTTCCAATTCAGTATAGCTTTGACCTTCTGCGGATCCACGGAGACCCCCTCTGCAGAAACTTTGTGTCTAAAGCGACAACGTCATTGAATGACACTTGCGAGTTTGGCATATAGCGATGTTCCCTTGATGTTGCCGAAACTATCCTGAAATTCTTTCTACATGTTCATCCCTTTATAGAGATAGATCAAATATATCGATCGATAAACCGCGATGTGTAGTCTAAGTAAGGCCTAAAAATCGTTCATAAGATCCCATAAAAGCGTTTGGGGCATTCGTGAGTCGAATGGCATGGTAGAAACTCAAAATACTGTACCATGTTACGAATCTTTGTCTTGGAACATCCTCATCATGAATTCTCAACTGATGATAGCACAACCTCAAATCCCGAAATCTTGGAGAATACCTTGGCTCCCACATGGCACGATCAAAGATCATCAATCCTCGGAATGAGATCTGATTATTATTTTACTTATTCGGCTCCTGCAGCAATCAATACATAATCGCATGCTTCGATCCTTCTTCTTCCCGAATAAAATGGTGCTCCCCGAGGAGACGTGCTCGGTCAGCCAGACCTTGACCATTTCTTCCATCCAGCACCTTAGTTCTTTCAATTACGCGGGGGGCCATCTTGTATGGGCGCCTGAAATCGGTTATGTCCCGGTACAACTTCGTCCCGAGAAAATCAATCTCTCTGTCTGGGGGTAATACTAGAAGATCATCTGGAAACACATCTGAAAATTCTCTGACTACCGGAATGTCTTCCATTCTCATATCATCATCTCTCACCCACCTCGACTATAGAATTTAGATACCACTGGATATGACTTTTGGATATCTTTGACATCATCACAGACATCATACTCGAGGAAAATATCTTCCTTACCCCACAAAAAGTAATCTCTAGTTCCCCCGGTCTACAGAACTTAACTTCTTTCTTGAAGCAATCCATGGTGGTATGATGTCGAGAACTGACAGTCCGTCCACCAATATCACATCGATTCTGGATACTTGTGATACCAAATTGTGAAACTCATGGCCCTCGATAATCACTCTACAACCCCTGTATCTCTATCTTCTATAAGTAGAATCTCACAATAGGAATGAGACCACCGTCTTATAATCTATGGAGTTGTATCTACATGTTCACTTGTGCGATAAATTTCGCGAAATAAATGGTGAGTAACACTGGATCTATCAATACATAAGCATCACTTTATCAAAAACTTGGATGGTACACATCATGACCTCTGGTCTTCTGTTTGCCACCACTATTTGAATTATTTGCAAAGGCATAGCACGTGTTTGAGGAATTAGATCCCATCGCTCCTCTGGATGTCCTAACCTCTACGCGTTGGTCCTCCCGGTGCAGTAAATGTAGTGGGACCTCACCTAGAGCCCCTCTCCTAACTCGACCACGAGCCTCTACCGGCTGCTTGAACTACCTCTTGTCTTATGCATCCTCTGATCCTTTCTTGAGAAACTATCATGGGCACTTTGTAACTTAAAGTGTCAGGCTGTCCACACCAAAGCAATTGTTTGTGCTTTCGATCTACACTCACCATAGTGGTTATTCCCACACTCGGCCACACTGCGGCTGGACCTTTGAGGCTGCACATGCGTGGCCTCAACGAGACCTGTTGGGGCGCCTTTAGTGGGCCTCACGCCCACTTAGGTCCGCTGTGTCTTTCCTCCCCTCTTGGAGCTTGCGAAACCTCCTGAACCCGTGACCCACTCGGTTTTGTCCTTGTTGGGGCGTAGCACAGGATTTCAACCCGTGCTCCTCTCGGCCTTAAGCTGCGGCCTCTACTTCTGCAGTCGTCTTGTATTCCAGGTTCAGCATACGTGGTCTAATGTTTGGACTAAGACCTCTGAGAAAACCTCTTGGTCTTGAAACTTCATCATCCACGATCGTGGGCATATCAGCGAGCTCGAAGAAAAGCTTCGCTCATAATACGTGCGGAGTAACCCTGCTCCCGGCCTAAGAACTCCTCGGCCTTACGCATGCATGGTAGTTAGACAGAGCTTATCTATAAAGACTTCCTTGAGCTTGTGCAGGGACACTCCCTGCGGGCATCTCCTCTGACGTCCTCCACCACTCTAGCCTACGTCAGTAGGAGAAGCGAGAAAAAGAGTGTTCATCTGCTCATCACGTACATTGCATCTTTTTGTGGAGCAGGTCATTTTCCTCCCCAGCCATAAAGCCTTTTAGGGTCTCCCGATCCATCCATGATTCAGTGCCTAGCTTCCTTCCCACTCTCTATAAACTCACAGGCTCGGGGCTGTCGTGTCTGATGGCTAAAAGGTTGCTCATCTGCTCTAAAGGTATCTGTCCTCCCACGACCTCAGGAGGTGGTGGCGGCCCTGTCTGTGGTGGCTCTGAAGGCATAGGGTCACTATGTACTGTGGGTAGAGGAACATGCAGACTCATCAACATATTCCTCAGGTGGTGGTACTAATGCCTCAGGAGCTCTTCTGGTGGCGGGTCGGCCTGAAGGCAGCATTTACATTGATTTAAAAATTTAATATGTCATGTAATGCATATACGATTTTAAATCATAAATAATTTATCTTGATTTAAAATAAAACATTAAAACAATCATATGAAAATAAAATTTTCAAATCTTATAACATTTTCAAAGCGTATACGATACGTTGAAGGATCGACGGATTAACCTTATGAACTTAGGGACCTCGGCACTCAACGGTTATAGAAACTTTTCCTCAAAACAAATCAATTAAAATCCATGGAGCGGACCCCTTACAATCCTTAACATATCTTTAGAAAATAATGTGAAAGTGACGGGAGGCTTCATGACGGAGAGGGGAGAAGATCTCAGAAAAGGAAGTCGGGCAGGCCTCGCACCAGACGGTCCAGGAATATCCGACCTAATGAAGCTGGAATAGGCATGCGGGGCACACTTCACCATCTTCTTATTCACCTCCTCGTCCTCGGGACTGAGATCGGGCCAAGCACCTGAAGGCCATGCGACCAAAGCAATGTCAAAAATATCCTATGACCTCTGAAAACCAAGACAAACCAGAACGAAGGAGAGCTCACATAGGTTCTTGGGGGTAGTCCAGACAGCAGGAACGCCAAGTGTGTCCTCTCGATCAAAGGGATTGTACTACCAATGACGGCCACTAACAAAAAAATAACGTTCCTTCCAGAACTTGTGCGAAGATAGAATGTCCGAAATAATCCAACAGTAGCTAAAGCTTGGAGATATAAAGAAAGCCGGTGGCCTCTTTACTGCCCGAAAAGTCTAGACGAGGGAAATCTTGGGAACACCAGGCCATGCTGTCCCTAAAAACAACTATCGGTCCCAGAACACCACACAGAAAACAAAATTTGGATAGCATCTCCCTTTGATACACCATTGCCCTTAAATGAAATTAACAGGAGTGAAGAAAAACCCTACCTCCAAATGGCATGATTTTCCTGGGACACCGCCTTTTCTCTATTTCATGAAAACCCGAACTTTGGACCTGGCGAAATCTTGTGATTAAAATTTTCCACGCGTAGCTCACGTCGTGTAGATCACCTTTAATTCTTGACTAACGAGATTCGATCAATGAAATCCTTGAATCGAAGAGAAGGTGCTTTTCTCCCCCCTCTCTCTTACTCTCTCTATACGGTTTGGATTAGAAAAATAGAATCTTTTGGTGGTTTTAGATTTTTTTAAAAATTTATTTACTTGCGCAGACACGTGGCTGCACGATTGTGCCACGTGTCATGTTTCCTTCGATCTTTAGTCGAATTAATTTATTTCATCGCGGTTTCAGTTATATTTATCTTAAATGGAAATTCTTTAAATATTTGGCATTTTTCGGGATTTTTCTAAAAATCGTTTTGAAGTCTACTTGGCGTTCGGTAAGCCTCGAATTTCGTGAAAATCCATTTTGTCTCGAATTCATCGATATTTTACTGGGTAACTAGATTTCACGAGACAAATTCAATGGTAAAGTCCGTTTCATCATCCGAGATCTAGAAAAAGTTTCATATTTTTCTGTGGCAAATTACCGTTTTGCCCTTTTTAGAAAAATTGCTGTTTTCACTTTATTTAACATAATTTCATTTTATCATTTCGAAAACTAACTGGACTCAATACATTATTATGAACTTTTTTTATTTATTTTCAGGGCTTGTTTTTCGAAATTTACTATTCATTTTGATTGTTTCAGTCAAATACCTAAGCGATCGAACACAATTTACTATTCATGAAGCTATAAATTCGGTGCCCAATTCACCTCATATATAAAAAAATTTTCCTCCTCGAAATTTAAATATCATACATGACTAAAACAGGTGTGGATACTGAGTTTTCATTTGATCTTCACGTTCCCATGTTGCTTCCTCTCTACCGTGATTCATCCACAACACCTTCACTAAAGGAATCACTTTGTTCCAGAAAGAGCACGATCCTTCGATCAGCAATGCGAGCGGGTCTTTCTTCATAAGTCAAGTCTTCTTTCAATACAACCGATTGATCCTTTAGCACATGTGAAGGATCTGCCATATACTTTCAAAGAATAGAAACATAGAAGACATCATGTATTATAATAATTAAATTGTAATCTCAATGATCACATTCCCCCAAATTCTTTCCTGATCTCATAGGTCCATATAGTGGGGACTTAACTTCCCGTTTTCCAAATCGCAGCAACACCCTTTCGAGGGTGATATCCTCATAAATACTGATTCCCCATAAAATTCAGGATCTAGCCGGTTATCAGCATAACTTTTAATCGATCTTGTGGTATCTTTAATCTATCCCGATAACCTTAACATTGCTCTATCATTGATTTGAGCGATTTAAGACTTTAATTTTCTCTCACCTACCTCGTCTGACATAATGAGTCCACACTTCCTTCTATATAAGGCCTCGTAAGGCGTCATTTCAATGCTTGATTGATAACTATTGTTATAGGAAAACTCCATTAATGGTAGATGTCTATCCCAACTTCCTTTAAACTCTAACACACAAGCCCTAAGCATATAATCCAATGGTTGTATGGTTCTTTCAGATTGGCCATATGTCTAAGGATGGAAAGTCGTACTAAAATGTAACCTAGTACCTAGAGCTCTCTATAAGCTGGGCCAGAATCGGGACGTAAACCATGAATCTCTATCTAATACTATTATCTGCGTGATCTTAGTGAGTCGTAATCTCTTTTACATCTGACTCAGAAACTGACTTCTCGATTAGTCCTTTATTTTTCATAGGTAGGAATTGGTTGATTTAAGTCGATCTATCAACAATCACCCATATCGGCGTCATAACCACTCGTAGCGACCAATCCACCACCATTAAATCAAAATAGTAGTTTTCTCCCATTTCGAGGGCGGAAGATCTGTAAGAGCCTACGAGGTCTTTGATGCTCGACGCGTGTGACAAATGAGACATCCCGAGTGAGCTACACAGCATCTCTTGTACCACATCACCAATGGTGTTCATAGGGTATGATACATTTAGTGCTTCGGATGCATCGCTATGCGAAGAGTGAGCCTCTTCCATAATCCTCTTTCTTTAATTCTCCACATCCATTTACCCTGTCTGTGACCCATCGTATTCTTACCGTCTGCTGTCTTGAAAATCCTTTAGCTGCGGGAAGTCGGCTTCCCTTCTCAACTGTCCTTGGTCGGGATCTTGAGTGTAGCTCCCTTGCTCGGCCATCTGTGATGCCAGGACGAACATGAAATGTAACTGTAAACTCCATTATCTATGACTCTAGTCTCACACCTAAGGGCCTCAATTCCTGATCACAGGGAGGTATACAGCCTTTAAGTGAGATATGGAACTTGTAGATTTCCTACTGAGAGCATCAGCTACCACATTAGCCTTTCTCGGATGGTACTCAATAGTGCACTCATAATCCTTAATGAGCGCTCAGCCCATCTCCCTGTCTCATATTTAACTCCTTATGTCAGGAATAAATATTACGAGGCTCTTGTGATCTGTAAATTTTGCATGGAACCTATATAAGTAATGCCTCATATCAGTAAAGAAAATACTACGAGGCCGCTCTAGGTAGGTAGTAATCGGAATTAATTATCTTTCATCTTCTTGATTGTCTTGAAGCATAAGCTATCACATTTTCATGTTGCATTAACACACACCCCTAAGCCCTGCCTGGATGCATCACAATACACTGTATATCCATCCTGCCTTGATGGAAGTGTCATAACTAGGGCTAAGGTCAATTTCCGTTTAGTTCATGACTTTGGCGACATGCTTGATACATACAAACTTTTCCTCTTTCCTTGTCAATTTAGTCAAGATAGCTAACTTGAAAACCCGTCAACAAACTTTCGATATAGTACCCTACCAAACCCAAAAACTTATTATCTGTCACATTATTAGTGGTTTCAGTTCATTTGCCTCGATCTTTTGAGGATCGCGAAACCTTTGCTGAAATCACATGTCTAGAAAGCGATAGCATGCAACGGCTGGCATTTGCGGGTTGACATACAACTAATTTTCCCTCATAATCTATAAAACAACTCTCAGATGCTCCTCATGATCTTCCTTACTACCTGAATAAATCAAAATGTCATCAATGAATACTATAACGAACTGATCTAAATAAAAATTTGAAGATCTATTCATAAGATCCATGCTTAATTTGGGCATTAGTTAGTCAGATAAGCATGACTAAGAACTCGTAATGTCCATATCGTGTTCTAAAAGCTGTTTTGGGAACATCCTTTGACCGGATCTTTATTGATGTAACGACCTCGGTCGATTTTAAGCTACTCGCTCTATGGTGATCAAAGATCATCAATCCATAGGCAATGTGATTTCGTATCGTCACTATTGACTCATTAATCAATACACAATCTGACTTCCATCCTTTTTCTTCACGCGAGCGGGAGCTCCCACAAGGCAAAAGTATAAAGCTGACAAAACCCTTATTCTAGCTCTTCCATACGTACTTTCAATTCTTTCAACTTCCCAAAGACCTGCATCTGTAGGTGCCTTAGAGATTGGTTAAATCATTTGTTCGATACGAAAATCAATCTCTTTATGAAGGTATGCGGAAGATCCTGCGGAAATACATCCGAAAATTCTCGGCTGCCAGAATATCTTCGGTCATCTACCACTATCCTAACCTCAATGGCATAAGCTAGGTACCCCACGATGTGACTTTGGAGCTCTTACTAAGCGCTGTAGTTGTCATAATACTATGAGGTAGTGTCTTCAGTAACCAGCCAGAACTGCAAACCTCTGTCCTTGCAATTACGCAAAACCTAACCTCTTTTCGATAACAATCCATTGTAGTATCTTTGTCTAGATGCTTGATGTACTAAGATAACATCAAAGTCATGGATGTCTAATATCAAGATGCTAGAAACTCGACCTCGATAATCACCTACTATCCATATAAACACTCTCACTAGCGAGTGAATCCTGTAGGAAGAATACCACTATATTTATAGTCTAGGTTGGGACTCCACATTAACATTTGAAATAAACCCTAGAAATAAAAGAATGTGTAGCTCAGGAGTCATAAGAATATAAACATCCACGATTGGCCCGAAATCATACATCCACGACATCGGGAAAAGTATCGAGCATCCTGGCTGGGTAATCATAAATACCTTGGCCTTAATTAAGCTAGGTCGGCCTGAAGTCCTACGGGTGGTTGACCTCTACACGCTGAGCACATAGTTCTCTTGGAAGGAGTAGAACCTCTGCCAGGGTGCCCTCGATCGACCTCTACCAACTGAAAATGGCCTCTATATTGGTGACATTGTAGCTAACCCACTCCCAGAGGCTAACTGTGGACATTCCTTTGCAAAATGTCCTGACTGTCCACATCTGTAACAAACATCGGTACCCCATCTGCACTCCCCTCTATGAAACCTTCCACACTTACTACATTGTTGTCTTGGGATGAAGAAGTTCCAGGTCGATGGTTTTCTTGAACTACGTTGAATGTACCCTCCCAACGTCTTACTGACTACCCATGGTAGTTTTCCTCCACTCTTTGACTTTTGCCAGTCACACCTTGAGTCCAAGTAAATCCATCTCTCTTTGGCCCATGCGAACCCTGTGCAATCTGAGGAGCTAATCCCAAACTCCTCTCTATCCTGATGGCAGCCTCAACCACTTGTCCATACTGAGTATGAGAGACTGACACCAAAATTCTCTTGACCTCTTTTCTCAGGCCCACGACAAACCTCTTACTTTTCTGGCATCTGAGATTACTAAAAATAGAAAGAACATCTCTTACTAGTTAAAACTTCTTTGTAATAATCATGACTTTTGATCCTGCTAACTGGATTTTCAGTTTTTGATCTTATAACTGTGGGGTGAGATTTTCAAATATCTTCAGTGGGATTAAGGACCTCACAGAAGGACAAACCTCTTGCATTACTGATTTTGGTGTATATATAGCAGGAAGCGAATGTATCACCATCATATGGGACGAGAGGAGGAACCTCTGACAGGGGGGGTGAAGGAGGGTTGCTTTGGGATGGAAGATGTATTTCTTGCCTAATTTCCTTGCCCTCGATCAGACATTCTCAGCTCATGGGGTTGACGAATGATGTGGCTAAAATATGAGCCACCATCGATCAAACGTATATTCACTCGCGCTCGGAGACGTGATGGTCACTTTGTGAAGGCCTACAGAGGGACGTGATAGTCTGCGCACTGTGAAGGCTGAAGAGCAATTGGTGGAAACGGGGGCATTAGCAATTCATACATATGTTCCTCATTTGGGTGACGACTCTGCAGGAACTCTCCTCTTAGATGGACGGCCTAGAAACGCATTTTCTGTAACATTTAAACATATCATATGTTATAAAGTTCATATGACATTTAAATTATTAAAATAACTCATGCACCTTCAAATAAAACATTAAATCATTTTAGGACATGGATACTTTTCAAAACACAGAAAACATTTTCTAAAATTGAAACACGATACCATGTTGAAGTATTGACGAATTTCCTTTTCTTAACTTTCGGGGACCCTCCCGGCACTCCTACGGATTCGAAAAAAAACCTTTCATTTATTTTAAACCTTTTTTAAAAAGTTAATCAGGTAGTGACCCATTTTTATAAAGTTCGTTTCCATTAAATTCTTATGAAACATGGTGGGATAATTTTTTTTTTTTTAAACATTAAACCCTTAATAGAAAATCGGGCAGAGTTTCCTCTATTTTTCGGACATGTCCCAATTTTCAACACTTGTAATAAATCAATTTAATTTACTCCACATCCAACAATGAGACATCAAGTCCACCACAACCAATTTCAAATCAAACTTTAAAATCATTTTATGAACACTATAGATATATAAACAATATTTTAAAACTTATATACATTACAAAATAAGGTGCATAAGTAGTTATTTTAGCCAAAACTATACATTATCAAGGTGGTCATCACGTGAGGCGGATGTCAGCAGCCCGGAGGATGCTGAACTACACTTCGGTCTACGCCCACGAAAACATTTGGAAAAGGGTGAAATTTAAGGAGGTACGGTGAAAATGCAATCTTCAAGGATAATGTTTCGAGATATAGTTCAAATATAATGTGTAAAACAATTATATAGAGATCTCATTTCCATAAGCATTTACTTTGCATTCTTTTCCTTTCTATTCAAATACAATGTAAAACAATTGTATAGAGATCTCATTCTATAAAGATTAAACTTTACTTTCTTTTCCATATAGTTCAAATATAATATGTAAAACAATTGTATCAACATATCTTTCAATATACTTTCTTTTTCTTTTGAATCTGTCATATCCAATGGAGACACTTCTGAATTTAACCACAATTGGTCCATGAAAAAGAACACTCCAGAAACAATCTTACGATCATCGATGGCCCGAGGAACCTCCAATCGTGCCTCACAGATTATACACTGGCCCATGAAAGAACCTACGAGGAAACAGTCTTACGATCACCGATGGCCCAAAAAGGAACCATCGATAAATCGTGTCTTTCTTTTCGTACTTTTCACGTGCATGGCAATATGCATCACTCTTCCCTTCCCTCTATAAAATAATCCTAACCCTTTCCCATGTACCATGCACGCGTAAAGTACTTTAGTCGACTTTCCTATAAACTTTATCTTTGTAACATAGGGTAGCCATGGATTCAAACATTTCATAGAAACATGTATATATAAAATATATATTCATAAACATTTCATTTCATATGGAAACCATAAATCATGCTTTATAAAACTACTTGAAACCATAATCATTTCATATTTTCAACATAATTTAAAGTCGAAAACCACTTTTTTTTCATTTGAAAATTTATAACAATGATATGAAAACATATACATTGGTAAACATTAATATATATATATATATATTTTCATAAACATTTACATTTTCCCTCACATTAGTTATTTAAGCACTTTTTCCTCCTTTAAACAAAACTTTCCACCTCCACCCTTGTCCTTTATCACCTTCCTCCTCCACGTCACATTATCCATAAAATCCATTAACATTCATACCTTAATCATGTTCCAATTAAACCATTAACTATCTTATATACTTTCAATAACCCTTAAGCATTTAATCACTTCAATTGATTAAAATCAATTGAACTCAACCTTTTGTTCTCATGATTTTCTTATGCTAACTCATAGAATTACTACCCCATCTGATAGCCCCTGACATGCCATGAAATGGTCATGCAAAGAAAACTTAGACTATTCACATCAACATAGCAGCAACACGGACACTTGGTGAAACCATAAATTTTCAGTCACGTTATGTTCATCCATCCTCTGGGAATATGGTTAGAATCTCGACTGCTTGGTCTTTCTTAGGAGTCTAAGAACCGCAAGCGGAGTTAGACGAAGAAGTTATGGAGTTCCGAAATTGGAGGCCATGACCATTGTGTCCCCCCGGGAATTAGTGTGTTAGTGCACTTTGAATGAATTTCTGAGTCCCAATGGGTCGGAATTTGGATTGACCTATTTCACTGCGGATTGTTTTTCTATCAGTCTAGTTTACTTAACAATTTGAATCACTCAATTTGGATGAGTGATGGCGAGTTATAGCGAGAAATACAGGTCATGGGTCGTAAAACATAACGAGCTTCTACACGAACATAACTCCCACACTTTGAATGCATTTTTTGAGTCAAATGGGTAGGAATTGGGATTGACTTATTTCAATGTGGATTGTTGTCCCTATCCCGATCTAGTTTACTTATCATTCAAATCCTTCGTTGGATGAGAGTGACGAGATTATGGCAATGCAATCATGGGTAAGTAAAAGCAGAGCAGACTTGCTGAACATAACTCAACTTTGAATGCATTTTTGACTCCAAATGGGTCAGAATTTGAATATACCTATTTCAAGGCGCAATGTTCTCCTATCAGTCTAGTTTACTTAGAAATTTAAATCACTCAATTCGGAAGATTGATGGCCAAGTTATGGCCAAAATACAGTCATGGGGTCGGAGAAAACAAACTGGATAGCATCTCCCTTTGATACACCCATGCCCGCGGCCCGAAATTAACCAGGAGTAGAAGAAAAACCACGCCTCGAAATGGCATGATTTCCGGGGAAACCGCCTTTCTCGAGTTTTAAGTAAAAACCCAGACAGGACCTTAGCGAATCTTGTGATTACGGTACCTGCGTGCTTTCGAGTCGCGTAGATCACCTTTATATCTTGACCTAGCGAGATTAAATGAAATGAAATCCGTGTCGAGAGAAGAGAAGGTGCTTTTCTCTCCCTCTCTCTCTTACTCTCTCTCTCTACGGTTTGGATTAGAGCAAAAAATGAGATCTTTGGTGGTTTAGATTTTTAGGCTATTTATATGAGACATGTGGCTCGCGATGCGTGTCACGTGTCACTTTTCCCTTGGTCATTTAATGACCCAGAAATAATTTTTCGTCTCGGTTTCGGTTACATTTATCTTAAATCTGAATTAACAAATATTTGGCGTTTTTCGAGATTTTAAAATCTGTTTTTAGGAATCACTTAACTGATCGTCTAAATTTAGTGAAAATCTAAGCGTCTGAATTCAGCGAATTTGGCGATAACTAGATTTCACGAGCGAATTGACAGTGAAATCCATTTAGTCATCCGAGATCTAAAATTTCAGATTTTTCTATGGCAAATTACCGTTTTGCCATTTTTTCAGAAAATTTGCATTTTCACCCCTTAACATAATTTCGTTTTCATCTATTTCAGCTTCTTTAGACTCAATACATTATTATGAATATTTTTTTTTATTTTCAAGGCTTGTTTTTCAAAATTTACTATTCATTATCTTGTTTTTCAAATCAAATACTAGCGAAGCGAAGCAGCGAAATTATTTATTCATAGGCCTTAAATTCGAGATCTTCTGGTAAAGTTAGAGATACAAAACAGATGAGAGATGAGAAATCCTCCAAACTTTGCTCCAAATTGCAAGAGATCATCTAGTGAACTTGATCTTTAAAATCAATTCCAAATCCAAAGTAAAAATGCTCAAAATTAAAACCGTAATTTGGTTTAAGAGGAAGAGGTGAGAAACCCTAGATTGAGAGTGTTTCTCCTCAATTTTGAACCACAATAATGTTTGCAAAAGAAATTTACATTCCTAAAAGAATGAGCGTAGAAATTAGGAAAAAAAATTAAAATTTTCTTGGCTTCCCAGAGCCTAATAATGTTGTACTCGGCAATGTTTCAATAGTTGGGGTCTTTGTCTGTCTGATGGTGGTGATGTCGCGACATAACTACATGATGAACTCCGACGAGGAAGGACCGTAGTCATGACGTCAAGTGTTGAAGTTGTGACATGAGCTTTGTATCATCAATTCTTCTTTATTTTTTATCTATTTTGTTCTTTTTGCTTGTATTTCCTTTCTTATCCACCAAATAACCAAAGCAAGTGGGGGAATTAGCTAGATTAGAATTATAAAAGTGTGGGTGTTAGCATCAAACTAATATGTAAAGAATTTTATCTTAAATGCTAACTTAGTGAGACCTAACAGTACTTTAAACATCCGATGTAGGACTTGCCGAATCTTTCTTTTAAACATCCAACGTGGGATTTGCTCTTTTTGCACTTAGAGGAAGTTAACTCTAGGTTAGAGTTAATAGTTGTATGACCATTGGGATGCGCAAACTTTTGTTGTTTCTTACCAAACAAACAAACAAATATATATATATATATATATATAACTTTATTTAATTTTTTATTGATATATTTACGCTTATATTTTAAAATATCAAATATAAAAATAAATATTATAGAATTTTAATTTATTTCCATATATTTGAATTATTATTTTCATTTTAATAATATGTAATTATATATTTATTACTTCATTAGTTCACCGTGATTTGACCATTGATTGGATTAATGGTCTGTAAATCAATAATTGTTCTAGTTAAATGATCGGTTGAGTTTTAAAATATTGGTTTTTATTGTTTCTATACTATGTACGCTCATGATGAATTTTTCATCCTTGTCTCCAAAAAGAAAAAAAAATATTGAAACTCATCATGAAATCATATGCCTTCCTAAGTTCTCAATTATAAGTAAATTTTATATCAAACATAACAAAAATATAAATAAATCTAGTACCATAAAAAATTAAGTAAATACAACTTATGTAAAACTCCTAAATTTAATTTTAATAATTAATTATATCGTAATGTACCAGTTCAAGGTGACGTTTATTTTTTGACTTAAGGCTGAAGCTAAATAGCTTTCAGGATTAAGCTCTTTGTTTTTTTAAAATTTTCACGACTTATTGTTGAAATTTTTTAAAAAAGTTTTGAATAAAAAAAGTGAAAATATTTGGCCTAATTTAGGGACTTTGGAGTATTCAGTATTTCCCATAGTTGTCATAATACTATGAGGTAATTAATCTTAAGTAACCCATTATAACCACAGCCTCTGTGCATACAGTACGAACCTAACCTCTTTTAATTAACAATCCACTATAGCATGATGTCTAGATAGCCAATCAATTCCTAAGATAACATTAAAGCCATGAATGTCTAATAATATCAAGTCTTCCAGAAACTCCTGACCTCCAATAATCACCCTTCTATCCATATAAACACTCTCTGCTAGTCGTGAATCCCCTGTAGGAAGAGATACCACTATCTTTGCCGGAGTCTATAGGTTAAGGACTCCACATTAACATTTGAAATAAACCCCATAGAAATAAAAGAATGTGTGGCTCGAGATTACATAGAATATGAGCATCACGGTGAAGCCCCGAAATCTTGTCTGCAACATCGAGTGTATCAACATCACGCTGGAAGTATTAACCACAAGACCTTGGCCTGGGTCATATGTCGTCTTGGAGGTCCTCTGGGTGGCTGACCTCTACTTGCTAGTACACTAGCTCTACTGGAAGGAGTAGAACCTCTACCGGGTGCCCCCCTCTGATCCTGGCCTCTACCCATTTGAAAATGACCTTTATGCGGGTGCCATAGCTAACCCTCTGGGAGATAGCGTAGACATTTCTTTGCAAAATGTCCCTAGCATCCATCTGTAACAAACATGGTACCCGTCGCACTCCCACTCTATGAAACCTTCCACACTTCTTGCATTCTTTGTCTTGGGGGTTGAAGAAGTTCCCGGTCGATGGTTTCTTGAACTGGCAGGCTAGCGCCTCGATCTGTCTTACCAACTACCCATGGTAGTTTTCCTCCC